>JAKCPI010021887.1:0-21398 GCA_023213315.1 Euborellia annulipes | reverse complement strand
TATTTTCTGCTGGTCATTAAGTTTCATAAAAATTTTATAGTATATACCTAAAACTCCACCAAGGTTTCCAAATGGGAACAATTGACGTAATGTCACCGGTCCGTAAGAAGTGATTTAAATTCTTCTTTTTCATTTTGATTTAGTCTCTGCCATACCGATTCTGGATCATTCAGATTAATTCCTTCTAATCGGGCTTCAAATCAATTTCATCCTCTTCATCATCTGAATCTGAAAAGTTTTTTTTTTTTTTATTATTCAAAAAAAAAAAAAAAAAAAACCTTGTTAAACAATCAAATACTAATTTATTGTTATAGTTTTCTATTTATGATAAAAAGTTCAAAATTCTCCTGTCTTGTACCAAGGGTCGAGGGTTCCGATCCCAGGCAGTCCGATGATTTTATTTAAGCCTTTTGGATACCAAATGGCTTAAATAAGAATGCCTGGACCCCCAATAGATATATTTACAGGTATCGTAAAAAGTAAATGGTCTAAGTTGCCGGAAAAAGTGTGTTAAAAAAAAAAAAACAAACTTCCATTTGATTAATTGTTAATGGACCGTGTTGTTTTACTGTTTAAAGAAAATTCGTAGATTTCATTTGCCCATTATATTAATAATTACCCTAAAAGTTCTTCTTCCATTTGTTGGCCTTGTTCTTCAGTTCTAGCGAAGCATTTCCATACATTTTCTGAACATCTTCTTTATTCTGTTCATCTTGGGCAAGTTGTTCTATAACGCATTCCGGTAAAATGCTTCGCTACAGTTGCTGTGTTTTAAAGAACGATAGCATGCAAGACTGAACAATAAGCTTCGTGGCATCTCGGACAGGTATAACGGGCAAGTTCTTTCCAACATCTGCAAAGGAAAAAAAAAATTTATTTTAATAAAATGATAAAAAAAGATTCTTCAATCAAAAAAAATAAGAATCTTTATTAAATCAAAAGACGGTCTATGTTTTGGAAGAATATCCTGTCAACAAAACGTTTAGTCCTAGATAATTTCCTAAAACTATAGGAAAATGATCAAGATAGTGTGAATGCTTTTATTTTTTTTTAATAAACTTCTTACACACAGTGTTTGTCCCATTATTTGGAAATCATTTTATTATTAAATATTTTTAAAAAATACAAGGTGATAATTTTCATGATATTATTTAAAACGTATCTCGACACTTGGTGGGTCAGAGTTTGGATCTCTTCTGAAGATGACAATCCAAGTGTCAAAATATGTACCATGTGTTTATTACAAATAAATAATATATTGAAACAAATCACATTGTTTTTTGGTTTTTAATTTACCTAAAGATGTCAGTGAGGTTAATTATGATTTTAAAGTAATGAATTAAATTCAAATAATATAAATTTCCTTACATTTGGCATAAATTATCATTTTCCTCTTCTTTTTTATCGTTCTCTTCAAACATATCGAAATTTTAATAATTTGTTTTAAATAAAATATGTGATTTAATGTTTAATAAAAGTTTCTAACAGTACAACTCGAATACTATTTGAAATTATTTAAATTAAAATGGATCAAAACTAATTCAAAGAAAACTAAAAGAAAGAAATTTTGAAAAATTCTGTGAAATTGAATCTAAATAAAGAAATTGAAAAAACGAATGAAGTGAGAAACGCGAAAACCAAAAAAACAGATGCCAACTTAAGGGCATTCAACTATTAACGTTTAGGCGGAAATTTTAAAGAATATTTTATTATTAAATTAGTGCATCAAATTTTATTTCTAATCATTTAAAAAAAATAAATGTGTATCAAGCGCAGTGATCAAACATCAAATTGAATTTAAGACGGCTATTTCGAATATCACTAGGTAGAGCTTTGTTTAAAAATAGGTAAAGGTTTTTCACATAACACCCTGTAAAGACTGTAAATAAACCAGTCAATTTATCGTTTAAGATTAGAAATAATGCGCACTCACTGGACTCGAACCAGGACTTTCCTCTAGGATGAAGGGAGTCTGTTGGAAAGTCCAAATTTACTCAATCAAACACAAACTCATCTCGCAAACTATAAGATAAATGGACTATGTTATGCATGAAGGAACCAAGCGTCACTATGATCGAAGATATTCAAATTGGAGAAAGGAACTGGAGCCTTCCCGGGAACAGCAGCCCAGGGGGCGGATTAAAGGGGGGGGGCGAGGGGAGGGGATCATCGCCCCCCCCCCGCAGAAGCCAAATTCACAATGTTATAAAAACTAGTAATCTAAAGAAATTATGATTTCCGGGCTTTAATTTCAATTGAATTTGTTACCAATCAATTTAAATAAATAGGAAAGGGGTCTAAATGGCCATAGATGCCCACAAAGTCTTTAAATAAAAAAAATAAAAAACCGCCCCCCCCCCGACAAAATTGCATTAATCCGCCACTGCAGCAGCCAGGTTAAATAAAAAACTTTATATATCGTTGCCGACGTTTTGGGTGCTGGTCGCACTCATCCTCATGGTAACAATTTTTATTTAGTAATTAATTATTTTACATACATTAATACAGTAATTACATGAAATATTAAGCTTTTACTCACAAGAAAAATTGTCAAATTTTAGTACAGGTTATGCGGTACTGGAATTATATTTTTAAATTTTTTGAAGTGGGAAAGATGAAGAAATCAAGAAACAAACCAAGCAACTGTTTTTTTTTTCGGATAACTTTTCAAATTTTAATAATTTGATTTTTGTGTGTGAGTGCCAAATTATGGTTCGGTAAAAAATGTTACTTGAAGCGGCTCTGAAATAGAAAAAATTGATAGCAACAGGCTATTTGGTGTCTTTGAACAACAACCGAGGTCAGTCATTTAGAATGGAATAATTAGCGTTCATGTAAGTATAGAGGAAATTATTATTTTTTTTGGTCGAGTGAACTTAGGGAGAGGGAGAGGGAGAAAGAGGGGGGGGAGGGATTATTTATTGGCTATACAACGAACGAATCAGATTTTAGGAAGGGGAATAACCCTTTTGCCTGCCCTCCCTCCCTCTTTCTCTCAGTTTCTCTTATTTTGGTTTTGAAGTTAACATTAGAGAGATCCGGCCGGCATTGTTGCTTGATCCCGGAGGAAGAGCAGAAGAGGCGGGCTCCCGGCCTGCAAGCAGAGAGAAGACGATTTGGACACCAACGCACAGGTTGGATTTTATCGAAATTTCTTCTTTGTTGAGAGTGTGTGTGTGTATTTCAAATTTCTGGAGGTTAGAGGAAATTTTCACTAGGGCCTAATTAAATTTCAAAATAATAAACGCCTTAGATCAGTGGTTATGCTACCACGCCTCCCTTAAAATTATTTAATCGTATTACGCCCCCCCCCCCCCATTTTATGAAATAATAAGAACCCCAAAATTTTTAATTATAATGTTTAAAAGTCGGCGCCAGAGGAGTTATTCAGGTCGCTAACTTATTCGTGCATGCCTCCCTGTCCGGCCCATATACATGCGTTGTCACGCTAAATGTTTCACGTAAAACCTACGACATTTTCCCTTCAAATTTGATAAAATATTTTTTATATTTATTATTTTATTTATAAAACTTTATCAATCATTTGGCAAATTGCTTACCGGGGCTAATATTCGCGCCTCCCTTTAGACTAGCCCGCGCCCTCCCGGTTTGGAAAACGCTGCCTTAGAAGATGGCGCCCGGAGCCCCAACAACTCGAGTAGAAAAAAATTGATATTTAAAACTTTGGTTAAATCATAATAAAGTAGACTGGGGTATATATTAATATTAATAAGTGCCTAAATAAAAGGGATGGAGTTGAAAGGTTCCGGCCCCGGGGATTTACCCCCCCCCTACCGAGGTTTTCAATAAAATCAACCAAAATCTCTCCCAAATGTATTTGGGGCATATGCATATAAAGTTTATATCTGCATAATAGTTGAATGTCAAGGCGGAAATAATCCATAATAATGCTAGGTGGGGGGGTATCATTAATTTAATACAATTTTTAAACCAACGCTGACTTTTCGGTTCTAATTGAAACCATCGACGGAACTTTGATCTATTTGAAAAACACTCAAACTACTGTATTATTGTTGATACAAAACATTTTTTATTAAAAACGATGAACCATAGGCGCAACCAGGGGGGGTAGGGTTTTAACCCCCCCCCCCCCAGGAGATAAAAAAAATCAAAATATATATATTACAAATAGAAAAGAAAAAGTATAATCATTTCGGTTCCGCAAAAGAAGAAATATTCCGCGGGCGGCGCATGGAAAAAAAATTTGGTTCCGCGGGGCGGCAAAAATTTAGCGTCTCTAAAAAAAAAGGTAAAATATTTTTACGGACTGAAAAAAATTTCCCCCGCAAGGCAAAAAAAACTTCGGTTCTGCGAAAAAAAAAAATTTTCACAGAAAAATATTTAAAAAGATCAGCCCACCCCCCCCCGGAAACCCCCCCCTGGTTGCGCCACTGCGATGAACAAACATAGGCTGCTTGATTATTTCCAGCCTGCCTGTCAATTATTGGATAGGAGACTTGCTTGCCATGATCATAAATTTAAATATTTCTCGTAGCTTACAAGGAATGTCACCCAAAGGAGAATCGCCGATTCTTTTGAAACTTGGTGCATTTAAAGAACTCATCTAAAGATTAATTTAGATGAAAAAAATTTCAGGGATGGGCATACAGAAATATTTTTTTTAATAAAGACAAATCTCTCTACACAAAAGTCAAACCTGATGATAAACATTTTGAACAATTATTTATTCCTCCTAATACAACTGGTCTTATTCAACCACTTGGATTTCGTGTTTGGAGGAATTTTGTGAGGAAGATATCTGATCGCGTTATACTTTTCAATTTAAATATCAACTTATATCAGAGAAATAATATACTAATTTTGCAATCATTAGCACACAATCAGCTCTCTACACCAAGATATATTAATCTATTTAAATACTCGGGTTATTCTCAAAGCCATCCTGGTCATTTCGATAATCCTGTTGAATTTTGTTTCAACAATGAAAATAATATATGTTATAAAGACGATTCATGTGATTTTTCTTTTATAAAATGCAGTTATTGTAAGAATGAGATTTGTTTTAAGCATTTTTTCATTGAATTTTCACTATTGTACTGATTTTATAGATTAAGTTAAAAATATTAAAAAAAAAAATATTTCTGTATGCCCATCCCTGAAACTTTTTTCATCTAAATTAATCTTTAGATGAGTTCTTTAAATGCACCAAGAATCGGCGATTCACCTTTGGGTGACATTCCTTGTTAGAGATCCAGGATAATCCCGAAGAGTCAGAGGTTTGCTTCTCTTCCGTGTACGATGAAATGTTATAAATGGCTATCAATTAAAAAAAAGGAACGAGTTGCGCGTCTCTAGCCAGACATTGTAGTGACGGTTTGGTAATTATTCAATTTTTTTCTTTCTCGCAAATGAATAATATAATTAAAAAAAGATTATCATTAAAATCATATGATTTGCGTTTATTATTACGTATGTGAACAAGAGGAAGTTGAGATGAGATAGCCTTGAGATTTTTAAAATAATTTAGGCTCTTATTTCAAAACTAATCACTAAGTGGCCTGCTCCTTTTGATTATTGATATTTGCATCTTAAATTATAAAACAACATAAAAACAGCTAGCTAGGTACAGTGCACGTGGATGTCCGGCCAAATAAAATTTCACGAAGCGTGAAATAAAAGCCTTTTACGGATTTAAATTCTCTTTCTTCTAATTTGTTGTTAGCCAATATAGTTTAGAAAAATTTCATTGTTTGAGACGGGAAGCGAACCTCTGACAATATAAGAGGCGAGATCTCTACCACCCAAAGCCCAGGAACATTTCACAATGTATACAATGATTATAATAGTTGGAACACTTGAGAAAAATAAAATTTCATCTGAAAAGTAAAGCCGCGCCAGGAGGCTTGCCCCCCCCCCCCGCCACCCAATCCCTATTTTACAGTTTCCTCCGAGACAAGACTGGCTTGTGTCCTCTTAAATATCCTTCCCTTTACATTTTCTACTAGTAGAGGTCTATGGAAAATAGTAACTTCAACAATTAATATAATTTCGGAACGAAAATCATTTTTCTATATTCTTTAGAAAGTCTTCTTTGAACATCTAAAAGTTGGTTTCAAAATTCTTACTGATTGTCAGGGGCGTATAAAGAAATTTTTTCGGGGGGGGGGGGGGCTGAAAATTTTTTTTTTTTTAAGAAACTACATTTTTTTCACACGAAATTTTTTTCGGAACATTTTTTCTTTTGCGGAACCAAAGTTTTCCATTGTTGCGCTGATGCCTGTATATCCCTATATATGTATATGTGTTTGGGAAATGTCGGGGGGGGGGGGGGGGGCGGACCCTCTTATTTACGCCCCTGCTGGTTGTGAAATAGATATCCAGGGAACCTGCAGACAGACAGACGGAGATTTTTAACAAAAAATTAAAAATTTCCAAAAAATAAATAAATAAACGGCTTGTGTGTTTGTAATTTGACCTAAGAGGTAAGCCTTATACCCGACTTTGGGTCTTACCTAAGTTAACTATCTACGATCTGGGATTTAATCACATGATTAGCTTAACTAGAACTGAAAAGACTCGAAAATTATAGTCAACTAACTTATCCTAAGGATAGCTAACCAATTAGGAGTGAAGCAGAAGCCATTTCAAGTCTACGGTAATTAGATTCAATCAGACGCTTGTACAAATTACGGATAAACAAAATACAAAAAAAAAAAATATAATAAAGAGGCGGCATGGAGAGAACAGAAAAAAAATTCAAGTTTTAATTAATTCTGTATGGATTTGAATCAAGGGCGGTTCCAGAGGTGTTTCTCGGGGGTGGTAATCTGGTGTGACTCGTCGCACAACACCAGGGGCGTATATAGAAATTTTTTTTGGGGGGCCTGTTCTCAAAAATTTTTCTGCGAAAATTTTGTTTTTCGCGGAACCAAAAATTCTTTCATGTGCCGTTCGCGGAACCAAAAATTTTTCTCGTCCGTAAAAATATTTTACCTTTTTTTTAGAGAGCGAAAATTTTTTTCCATGTTCCGACCGCAGAAAATTTCTCTCTTTTGCGAAACCTGGTACTTTCGTGAGGATATAAATACAAATCTAATTTTTAAGTATTTGTTTTTAAAATTTTACGTTAGAAATAAATTTTTTTGCGAAAAAAGGTATTTTTTTCAAATCTCGAGCAGGGGTAATTACCCCTTTACCCCCCCCCTTGTATCCGCCCTTGATTTGAATAAGAGAGAGAGAGAGAAAATGGCGCCCAATCACAAGTTATGCGTTATTTTTTTTCTTTTGAATGTTATTGGATCTTGCAAAATTTCGAGAAAAAAAAAAAAAAAAACAGAAATGAAAAATAATAATCCTTTTATTGGTTAACGAGTCTTATCCTTCAAGCCAGCGAGCAATTGTGTTTTAAAAAGTCTCATCTTCATTTCACTCATTTATAATGAGAATAATAGTCTCGTTAATGTTTGTTACTTATTTAGTCATCACTTGGGGAAAAAACAAAACAAAAAAAATGGACGCCTGGCCTCCCTCTCGAGATTTACTGTACAAATGCAGAGAAAAGATCCATTTGGGCAATTATATTTCCTGAAAATGAATTAATAGGCCGGTCGGCGTGCTCGGTGTAAAATTTCAAAAGTGGGAAATGAATGGGTGTGGGGTGTGGCAAATGGGCTGGCTGGCTGGCTGGCTGGCTTTATTTATTTCTTGGCTCCAAATCAGTAAACTGATTAAAACGCTTATTCACCAAATATTATAGTCTGAATAGCGAGCGAGCCAAGTGTCAACTTTAATTTATCAATATCCTCGAGTGCCTCGCTCATCATCTGATTTAGAGTAGGCCTAGGAAATTGAACGGAAATTAGCCTTTTCAGAAAAGACGCAATCAAAAAATAGTCTGGTGTGACTGTAGCACAGCACAGAACTTCTGGGCTTGTCACCCCACATTGGCGTAGCCAGACATTTTGTTAGGGGGGGGGGGGCAACCCCTCGTTAGGGCGTTTGCAATTAATATATACATAGATTATTAATTATTTATTTAAATAAGAAAAAATTAAAATAATGTAGTGGATGGGGCGTTAAAAAAAAAATTCCCAATGGGAAAAATATATATTTGTTTGTTTTTTACTTTCTCGTACCTCTATATATATGTTAATATATATAGAGAGAAAGTATTGGATTCATGTCAAAAATTCGATGTCGAGATTTTGACGGATCTTCACGTTTTGAGGTCCCCTGAATCCAAAAAAGTGGTTTTCGCGACATGGTCTGTCTGTCTGTGTGTGTGTGTGTGTGTGTGTCTGTGTGTCTGTGAACAAAATATCTCAAGAACAAAAAGAGCTACGAAGGTTGAAATTTTATATTTAAGTTAGGCACCCCCATGGGACGTGACACGAAGCTTTTGACCAAAATCGACCAAAGAGTACTAGTACTTTACTGATGCACTTTTTCAGTTTTTTTTTCGATTTTTTCAAAATTTGCTCCAACGATTTTTTTTTAAATTCAAAAATCAATTATTTTTTAGATTCTCTATAAATTGTATATTCTCATTTTGTGATTGAAATCTTCTGAAGACCACTTTACTCTTGTTCTTCATAGGAAAGATAGGAATTTCTCCTAGGGTTGCTATGGTAACAAAATATAAATATTTTGCCATACTTATAAATTTTACATCTTGAAAATCGAATGTACCGTACTGTCGGAAACTAAATACATGTCGACACAAAAAATCTGGTGAGACAAGCACAGTACACAACTTTCGATTACCGAAGGTAAGAGAAAGTTGTGTGCTGTGCGCCAGTCACACCAGATTTTTACTTTCTCTTACCTATGTATATATGTAATATATATATAGAGAGAAAGTATTGGTTTCATGTCAAAAATTCGATGTCGAGATTTTGATGGATCTTCACGTTTTGAGGTCCCCTGAATCCAAAAAAAGTGGTTTTCGCGACATGGTCTGTCTGTGTGTGTGTGTGTGTGTGTGTGTGTGTGTGTGTTCAATTTTAAGCATGAAGGAATTGAGCTACGAGGTTGAAATTTTATATTTAAGTTAAACACCCCCCGGGACCGGAAAAATAAGCTTTTAATCAAAATCGGCCAAAGAGTACTAGTACTTTACTGATGTACTTTTTCAGTTTTTTTCGATTTTCTCAAAATACGCTCTAACGATTTTGATTAAAATTCAAAAATCAATTATTTTTTAGATGCTCTTTCAAATGTATATTCTCGTTTTGCCCTCAAAATTGTTTGAAGCACACTTTACTCTTGTGCTTCATAGGAAAGATAGGAGAAATGGTTGCCATGGTAACAAAATATAAATATTTTCCGATACTTATAAATTTTACATCTGAATTCAAATATTCCCTACTGCCGGGAACTAAATACATGTCGACACAAAAAATCTGGTGTGACAAGCACAGAACACAACTTTCGATTACCGAAGGTAAGAGAAAGTTGTGTGCTGTGCGCCAGTCACACCAGATTTTTTAATTTTCAGGACAAGCCAGGGGGGGCAATGTCCTCCCTGCCTCCCCCCTGGCTACGCCCATATCAGTAAAATATTAGTACCCTTTTGGACGATTTTATTTAAAAGCTTATTTTCTCGCGCCAGGGAGTTGCCTAACTTAAATATAAAATTTCAACCTCATAGCTCAATTCCTTCATGCTTCAGACAGCCATGTCGCGAAACCTCTTTTCTGGATTCAGGGGACCTCAAAACGTGTATTTCCATCAAAATCTCGACATTGAATTTTTGACATGAATCCAATACTTTCTCTCTATATATATTAACATATATAGAGGTAAGAGAAAGTAAAAAAATAAATAAAAAAACCTACAAACAAAAGTAATTCTATAATAATTCAATATGCTTTTCGCCTGATAATGGGCGACCAGATTGTTCGCCTGTCTAAACGGTTGCCTATAGAGACGGCGCTAAGCGGAAATCATTTGCTAAAGATCCAATCGTTTGCCAAAGGCTTTTCAACTGGATCAAAGGAGAAGTCAGTAAAATCAAAAATATTGATTCAAGCCTTGCTTTGAATTAGCCCGGTGGCCTGGTGACATTCAAAATTAGAAGTAAGCGAATCGAGAACTGTCTGAGGGGAGTAGAATAAATACAAGCCTTAGTTCGAGCAACTCCTCATCATCTGAGTGAGTACTTTTTGCAAATTTAATCATGCTACAACAGGCAAAGAAATCATTTTTCTCAGGGTCTGAATTTACTTTAAAGTTCTTTTTCGGCATACGAGGCAATTGCTTTTTTAAGAAAGTCATCAAATTACAACAAATACAGTTTAAAAATAAAAATATAATAAAAAAAAACTTTTTAAAAAAATGCTTTTATTTAAATTGAACTAAAAAGAGAGAAATAATTTAATTGTTCTTGTTAAAATTGTTGAATATGTTATGACTTAAAATAAAAGCGTGGGGCGCACATTGATAGCTTAAGGAATTGTATATACTTAGAGCCTAGGAAAAACTTTGAAGCGCCCACGCTTTTATTTTAAGTCATAAATATTCAACAATTTTAACAAGAACAATTAAATTATTTCTCTCTTTTTTAGTTCAATTTAAATAAAAGCATTTTTTAATAAAAGTGTAAAATGGCTGTTATTTATTAATCTTAAGGAAACGGATTTGCAGCCAGGGAAAAAAAAAAAAAAAACTATTTAGTTTCTTTCGGTCGACGTTTCGGACGTGCTTTCTAACAATCTTTGGTAAGGGAAAAAAATGTTTTTTATTTATTTAAAAAAGAACGTTATATATCTTTTTATGTAAAGCAATTGTAATTTGAATAAATGTTTGTTGACTGCAGGTCCCGAGGAAGGACGCGATTGGCGTCCGAAACGTCGACCGAAAGAAACTAAATAGTTTTTTTTATTTTATTTTCCTGGCTGCAAATCCGTTTCCTTAAGATTAAAAGCATTTTTTTTAAAAAGTTTTTTTTATTATATTTTTATTTTAAACTTTTTAGTCTTTTTTATAATAGAGTATTAAAAAAAAGAAGGCAGGATGCGTGAAATAAAGTACCACATTAGTTTGGTCAATTTTGGTAAAACCCGATTCACTATTTGCGTCATCAAAAATGTCGCTTAAATATCAAATTTCACACCTCTAGCTCATCGGAAAGTGACTTAAACAAATACTCAAAGTTCGTGATTTTGAAAGAGTAAGTTAAATAAAAGCATTTAAAAAAGAATTTTGAAATAAACCTTTGCTCCAAAATACCAAATGCAAGGGCGGATACAAGGGGATGGGTAAAGGGGGGTAATTCCCCCCCCGAGTTTCGAAAAAAAATACCTTTTTCGAAAAAAAAATGCATTTTTAATGTAAAATTTCAAAAATTAATACTTAAAAATTTGATTTATATTTATATTCTGGCAAACAAGTACAGAATGCGCCTTTAAATTACCGAAATTAAGAAAAAAATGAGTGCTGTGCGACCAGTCACTCCAGATTACCCCCCTCCCGAGAAACACCTCTGGATCCGCCACTGACCAGATGGGAGCAAAAAACAGCCGAAAAATTAAACTTTATTTTATTAACAGCCTATAGCAAATATTTCCATGATCCGCAGATATTTAAAAGGTTTAGAGATCCAAAGATTTTGTATTATTTTTTTCTTTTTTCAGTAAGGCGTAGCGTCGGCAGAGATGGGCCCCGAACTGACTAACAAGTGAGCACAAAATACTAAATTCGCAAATTGTTTGAAGGTCTCGTATTATTTTTTATTTGACTGCCACTAAAAGATCTCTTGCATTTGCGTCATATCATTTCTACTCTCTTACTTAATACACGCAAATTTGATGCCTACGCAAAATGCATTTAAAAAAACCCAGAGCAATTTAGGTTTTTAGTATTTTTTTCCTTCTCTGTGTTTATTCAATTATTAATATGAAAATTTTGTTGCAAAAAATAAAATTTTGTTGTAGAAAGAAGTCAGGATGTTGGCAAAAGAGAAGCCTCCTTGAAAAGACCCTCTGCGTGTTCGTCATCGTGGCGACTCTCCTGGTCGTTTGCCTTTGCCTCGCCATCTTTCAACTCGTTAGAGCTGCTCTCAAAAAAGGTGACCTTCTTCTCTCCTCTAAAAGAGGGGCCCGGGTTCGATTCACATTCACAATCTTTGGTCAATTTTTCTTTTCTTTAATGATTTTTTGAGATTGTGTATATTCTCATAAGATCTGATGATGGCGTTAATTAATTAAAGCCGAAAGGCTGTCATCCTCTCTTTTATTTATCTAATCGTTCAAGAGCCAACACTCTCATCGACATCGTTGATTTCGTTTGTTTTAGATCCATCTTCAGAAAGTGTTTGTTTAACTGAAGGATGCATCAATTCAGGTAACAAATCGAAGGACCGAATTAAAGAGAACGCTTAACAAAACGATTTTTTTCTTTCTTTTTAGCATCTGCTTTGCTGAAATCGATAGATCCAAAGATCGATCCTTGCGAAGATTTCTATTCCTATGCTTGTGGCAATTTCCTTTCTACTACCATGATTCCTGATGATAAACCTGGAGTATCAAGGTATTTTTGTTTGTTGTTTTATTTAATTTTAACAAAATTGTAATATTTGTACATATTGCAGATTTTCTGAACTTGACATTCAAGTTAGTAAACAAGTGAGATTGCTTTTGGAGGCGGAGGAAGAGCCGAATCAGCCATATTATATTAAAATCGCCAAGCAATTGTATAAGGCCTGCATGAACACAAGTAGACGTTGAATTTATGAATGAAGCTAGTCTAGCTATTAAATGCTTGAATATTTGGCTTGTTACAGGTGGCATCGAACAAAGAGGCGTGAAGCCTCTCTTGGATATAATAAAGAAAATGGGAGGCTGGCCGGTCCTTGAAGGGAAATCTTGGAACCCCGAGACGTTCTATTGGCTAGAGACCTATTATAAATTCCAAAGAAATGGATTCACTCCTGGCACTTTTATTCAAGTTGGAGTTGGAATTGATTCTAAAAATAATAAGAAGAATAGTATTTCTGTATGTGTCATGACAAGCTACCAGTGGCGTCATTTCAACTTTTTCTTGCGGAGGGGGGCAAACTTTTTTTTTCTTAAAATTTACTTACAAATAGGTACTCAAAGGCCAAAAGATATTTAGGCCGGCGACATTCTATCCCGTTTTTGCAGGATGCCGCTGAACGGGATACGTTTTTGCAGGATGACGCCGAGCAATCATATTATCCTGATGACTACCCAACATTTGTCACGCGCGTTCTTGTTGGAATACTCTTTGAGATGTTTATCCCACAAAGCAGGCCTCGCATCTACACAATGAATAAACTTATCCGTATCAAACATTTCTTTCCTTCGAAAATCGTACTGCAGAACAGGACAGTCTGACCGCTTCCAGAGACTTATACCCGTATTCATAGTTATTGCTTGAGGAACAAGGAATCCTTATGCCTATATAAATGTATAGATATAAGGGCTCCTTCTTCCTCAAGGAACGACTATGAATACGGGTATTAATGTTCTCAGGCCCAAGTGCCGCTGTCCTGCTGTCCCGTTTAGCGGCAGCACCATCCTGCTGGTTCCCGCACGATGCCGCTCTGCAGGAAAGTATGACCGCGCCCACAACAGACAATGGATCTTCACCATCCCGCTAAACGGGAGCCGTTTAGCGGGACGACAAAACGGAATAGTATGTCGCCGGCCTTATTTAATTTTGTACAGTTTATATACTCGTAGATAAATTTTAAAATATTTTATTTTAAAAAAATCAGAGCCCTTTAGGGTCAAATGCCCCCCCCCCCCCCACCATGCACGCAACATTCTCCATTTCGACAGTCTCTTTCTTGTTGACTATTTTGTAGATTTTTCAACCCTGGCTTGGTTTGCCTCGCGAGTATTTAACGAAAGGGATGGAGGAGTCTCATGTCCAGGCGTATTTAAGCTATATGGTGGACATTGCTGTGCTTTTGGGCGCTGACAAAAATCGAGCCCAAGAAGAAATAACGCAAGTTCTTGAATTTGAAATACAACTAGCCAATGTAAGTTTCGATATGGACTTTAGATAAAGCTTTTTATTAAGCATTGAAAGTAATTTTTAGATTACACTCTCAAGAGAAGAACAACTGGATAATGAGAAATTATATAATCCAATTACTATAGAAGAACTGCAATATAATATTTCATCCATTCCTTGGCTATCGTATTTAAATACAATTCTACCGCCCGAATCACAAGTCAATGAAACTGAAACAGTGATCGTAACTGCGCCGCAATATCTACAACGATTGGAGCCACTTTTAGCTGAGACTGATAAGAGGTATGGAAAAAGTTTTTTTTTTTTTTTTCTTTCCCTTTTGCAGCTCCTGAGAACGTTTATTTACGTATTATTAGTAGAGATGTCAACTGGAGACGTTCTCCCCCAGGTCGGCAAGAGTTCATTGCCCCCCTCCTGGAATCCTATAGGAGGGGCAATATGTCTTCATTATTTCATTTTTAAAATGATACATTTTTAAAAATAAAATCTTTTAAATTAAAAAAAAAAAAAAAAAATTAATAGAGTACGAAATTCTTTTTTTTTTTCCAAAATATTTTTTCTAGGCCCTATTTTATTTCTAATTTCTAAAAACATTTTATATGGCATTAAAATAATAAAATTTAGATAGCATAAAAACTAGGGTCCAACCGATACAAGATTTTCAGCCCCCCCCCCCCCCTGATTCAAATTCGACTCGGGATTCACGATGGTCATAGTTCTATACGAATATGAAGACCTGAGAGGAGGGACAAAACTTATTACCCTGAAACAATTTTCTTAATTTATAATCCTTCTCTTTTACAGGGTGATCGCTAATTATTTGTTCGGAATGGCGGTATATTCAACGATTTCAGAAATGACCGAAGCTCTTCTAAAACGGCAATTGGAATTTCATTCAATTTTTAATGGGAAAAAACAATTAAATCCTCGCTGGGAGGTAAAATTATAATAATAATAATCAGGGCCGCAGACAGGGGGGGGGGGGGGGGCAGGGGGGCTATATCCCCGGGGCCCGGGCCCTCCGAGGGGGCCCGGGCCCATTGCGCTCCCACCTTAAAATTCGAATGAAAATTTAGTTTCATGGTTAAAATTTCAATTAAAAAAAAATCATTTTCTTGAAATTTTTTTCCTCAAGAGGCCCGGGCCCTTTAAGCTCAAATCTTAAAATTTCAATTCAAAAAAATCATTTTCCAGAAATTTTTTTCCTCAAGGGGCCCGGGCCCTTTAAGCTCAAATCTTAAAATTTCAATTTAAAAAAATATCATTTTCTTGAAATTTTTTTCCTCAAGAGGCCCGGGCCCTTTAAGCTCAAATCTTAAAATTTCAATT
Source organism: Euborellia annulipes (assembly GCA_023213315.1). Lineage (NCBI taxonomy): Eukaryota > Metazoa > Arthropoda > Insecta > Dermaptera > Anisolabididae > Euborellia > Euborellia annulipes. The sequence continues at coordinate 6,086 of JAKCPI010021887.1, read as the reverse complement.
CAAAAAAATCATCTTTTACTAGAAATTTTTTTTCCTATCATTTTCTTGAAATTTTTTGCTTCAGGGGGCCCGGGCCCCCTTTTAACCTCAAATCAAGTTTGATCTTTTTCACGACTCAGGATAGCTAAAAACGCAATTTCAGTGGCTAATTTTCAAAAAATTTTCCATCCCCCCAGATTTCCCCCGAATTTCTCTGTCCGGATCTGGCCTCGATAAATTATTGTAACTCTTTGGTTAGGAAATTTTGAAAAAATTTTAAATAACTTTATTTAAATAAATATTTTAAGCTAGGTATAACTATTTCAAAAGTTGTCTCGAAAACTGTGTAAAAAATTGTTGGCATGAAGGCCACAATAGCCTTTTATATACTCAAAAGAAAAGTTTTTTTTTTGGGGGGGGGGGGGGGGGGCCCGTATTAGTAAGTAGCCGCGGGGCCCGTCGAGTCTGTCTGCGGCCCTGATAATAATAATAATAAGCACACAGCTTTCTCTTACCCTTCGGCGAGAGAAAGTTGTGTACTGTGCTTGTCACACCAGATTTTTTTGTGTCGAGATATATTTAGTTGCCCTTAGCATCTAAGTTCCAATATTGACCACGCGATGCCGCTAAGCTGCGAATGCTTCCACTTCAGTAAAGTGTACTTCAAACAATTTTCACGAAAAAATTTCACTGATATGAGAATATACATTTTAAAGAGCATCTAAATTAATAGTTGATTTATGAATTTTAATTAAAATCGTTGGAGCGAAAAAGAAAGTCAAGATTGTGGAATTTTCTTTTATATTGACCAGAATGTCTATTGGATGCCGCCAAGTCGTATGTCCTTAGTGTGCGCCTATAAAAGAGATTTTGTTGAATTCTTTTTACTTTTTTTAGAAATGTATCGACCAAGTTTCTGATTCATTTTATCTCTCAGTTGGTTCCCTTTTCGTCTCCCATTATTTCGACAAAGAGTCAAAAGATGCGGCCGTGGAGCTCATCAATGATATCCGAGCGGAGATGATTGAATCTTTGACAGAGGCTGAGTGGATGGATGAAGTCACTCGGTAAGTTTATTCAATTAAATTTGATCAAAGAGAGTGAAATTGATCATTGATCTTCTGCCATGGAGCTTTTTCGTTTTAGGCCTCACATTTTTTTTGGCATTTGATGAACAACAATTTAAAAGTAAAATTAATATACCATTTAGTAAAAAAAAAAATTTAAATTCTGGCCTTCTTTAATGCCTTATTATTAATTTTTTATTTTAATGAGGCGAATACATAAAGTAGGGTAGAATAAAAAGGTTTTATTTTATTCAAATCTACATCAACGTTTCGGTCCGGCGAATGTCTTCATGACTAGAGTTCAGGGAAATGAAAGATCTCTGGTGTTTTATTTTTCACCTTAAGGTAATGGCTATCCAATAAACCTGAGAGGGCTTTCTTTTGACTGAACCCGAGCTATGAAGATGAGGGCCGAAACTGTGGGTTTGAATGATGAAATAAAATAAAAACAAAGCTGCTGTGCCTTTTATTCTATCCTACTATTAATTTTTTAATAGATTTATTCTTTCAAGGGCGTAACCAGCAATTGGCTTGGAGGGGGTACAGGGCTCAAAACGTGTATTTCCGTTGGAATGACGTCATTGATCGAATTTATACCGTTTAAGATAAAGTCAAAAAAATACGATTGTTTTAATATTTCAGAAAAAGAGCAATTGCAAAGGCTAGAAGCATGGAGGCGCATATTGGCTATCCAGATGAGTTGCTTGACCCAGAGAAGATATCTAAGTTTTATAGAGGGGTAAGTAAATTTATTCAATTCGCCAGCTAATAATAATTTAAACTAAGAGGCTAACAGTAGGCCTAAGTTTGTTTTTTTTTTTCATTTTACCAAAATATTTTTTTTTTTTTAATATAAATTTCATTTTACAGATCCGTATTAATCCAAATAAATATTTTGAAAGCAAATTAAACTTGAATAAATTTGAAAGGAATTTTTATTTACGAAGATTGCGAGAGCCGGTCAATAAAACAGAATGGTTCTCTCATGGATACGCAGCGATTGTCAACGCATTCTACAACCCATTGGAAAACAGCATGCGTAAGCAAATCTTTGCTAGAAGGGACACGGGGCCTCCCTGTTATTGACTTGCGCTTTTTGGAGAATATCTAAATGAAACAATTTGTTTTTTAGAATTCCCAGCTGCAATTTTACAAGGGGTATTCTTTGACAAGTCCCGGCCTCATTTTATGAATTATGGAGCCATTGGTGCGATCATAGGGCATGAGATCACCCACGGCTTTGACGATGAGGGCAGTCAGTACGATGCTGAGGGCAACTTGGATGATTGGTGGCAGCCCGAAACGAGAAGCCAATATTTAGAAAAAAGCCAAATGCTTCGTCTATCAATCGGGCAATTACACGGAGCCTCAATCTGGCCTTAATGTAAGTATTCATGAAAGAATTTGAAATTTTCTATTCAAACTCCGTAGACGAAATTTTTCAATATCACTCAATTCAGGGCTATAAGGTTAATGGAGATAACACACCAGTGATTGCTTTCCACTTTCAAATCATTTATTTTGCAAATATTTCGGATTGTCCAACGCAGCCCTACGCATCAAATTATACAAATATGGATCTGGTTCATGTGCTGGCGAGTTGGCCCATCATACGTACCAAATTTCTCAATAAGAATGTTGGGCCAACTCGCCAGCACTTATGATAAATAAATTTACATGTATTGCCCTAACGACCAACTCCAGGACTTTAACAATTTTGAAGGACTGAAGATGGGTAAATAAAATTCACCCGAAACGTCTCGTTGAATTGTAATAAATCGGAGGCTTTTATTTTTGGCTGCACCTTCTCCTTCTCCTGTCTATAGAAAAACAGCCACTGACTCAAGGGCGGATACAAGGGGGGTAAAGGGGGTAATTACCCCCCCCCCCCGAGATTTGAAAAAAATACCTTTTTTCGAAAAAAAATTTATTTTTAATGTAAAATTTTAAAAAATTAATACTTAAAAAATTTGATTTGTATTTATATTCTGGCAAATAAGTACAGAATACGCCTTTAAATTACCGAAATTAAGAATAAATTGTGTGCTGTGCGACGAGTCACACCAGATTACCCCCCCCCCCGAGAAACACCTTTGGATCCGCCCTTGCACTGACTACATTCATTTCATTTCTATATAGAAGAACTTTGGTAAAAATGATTTAAAAATAGTCTAATAGAATTTTTTTTTAAGCAAAATGGAGTGATTACGCAAGGTGAAAATATTGCCGACTCAGGAGGTGTTCGCATCGCTTATATGGCCTATACGAAGAGGCTAGCCAGGCAAAAAATAACAGAAAAAAATCTGCCAGGATTACCGGGATTAACTCCTAAAAAGTTGTTTTGGATTAGCGCAGTTCAGGTTTGTAGTTTGTCTTTCTTCTAAATCTCATTATGATAAATCAAAGACGAAACGTTTCTAGTCTCACGAATTGTTCCATTTCCAATCTAACGATTTTTTTTTTGTTTTCACTCTTGCGGTGGCTAGAATCGTTCCGTCACATAGGAGGGATAATAATAAACTTTATGAATTATTCTAGACGGAGTGCACAAAAAATCGTAAAGAACGGGCACGCACCCAAGTGATAAATGGCTATCACTCGACGCCACAATATCGAGGAAGTGCTCCATTGTGGAATGCCCCGGAATTTGCTCAAGATTTCGAATGTCCTGAGGGCTCGTCGATGAATATACCTGAGAAATGTCGAATGTTTTAAATTCTAGATAATAAGCCTATGATTTCAAAATTTCTTTGAGAGATCTCTCTCTTTGCCCTATATTGGTATCCCTTGAATAGAGTAGCTTTTGATTGATTCATAAGTACCCAAATGAGTTTTGCTCGGACCCAGGGCTGTATATTGCATCCCCTCCAGCCTCTTTTTTGATAGGAAACCGAAGAACCTGGTCCCCCTTTTCGACAGCTATCAATATGAATAAATTCTTCCTCATTGATTAGGAATAACTCAATGCACTATTCAAGAGATACTTTTTATTAATTGTGATATCTTTTATTATAAACAGCATAATTTATTAAAGAGGCCAATGTATCATATTATATCATTAGCTTATTTGTAAGTTAAATTACGTATTGTAGAAACTAAAAAGGAATTTTTGATAAGGGATTGAGAACATCGTCATAAATATCGGCCAACACTTTCTTATAAAATTAAGTTGAAGTCAGGAGCATCAGCCAGATTTATTTTTATTCAAATTTTAAGACGAGAATCCGGGAATAATATATTGATAAATAATTCCAAGTAGCTCTTTTCAGGGTAGAGCTTGGAACTTTGGAGCTTTATCGTAATGAAGGATTCAAAACTTATGGAACAAAAATTGACAATCGTATTTGTTTCGGCATTTTCAATGCCATCTTCTGAACCAATATCTCAATGGGCATTTTATCAAGTACTATTCACGAATCCACCAATTTGCACTCGGTGTGCCCTATAGCTATTAAAAAATCCAGATTGGTGTTCTTTAACTTCAACTAGAAATAAAAATCTATTTAATTTTGCTTCTGACTTCAAAAAACGTACAGCCACAATTATTTATTGTATAATAAACTATTTAGTGTAATTAAATGATATATTAAATAAAAAAATTTTATTTTATCTTTGTTATTCATTTCCAGTTTAATTTGATTTGTTTTATAAGATATAGATTGGGAATTGCTTTTATTCTTAATAAACAATAAATTATGCAATAATAATTCATTCCCATATATAAATATATGACAAAAATTAATGTACAAAAATCTATTATTTTTATATATTATAAATATATATATAAAGATATATATTTATAATTATAAATACATTTATAAAAAATGATATAGAGAACGTTTATAAATTAAGAATATTATTGAATAATTTAACTTGTAGAAAGGTGTTAGGGATCACCTTCGGGTTATCTTAGGGCCGGTCTTTTTCATCTTTGGGTAGCACGTTAACCTATGGGTAGTGTGCAATGCAGAAACCCTGTTCCAGGGAATGAACTCTCTTCAGTATTAAAGGTTTTTTGAAGTTTTCTACTTAATAAAGACATAAAATATAAAAATTATTAAAAATAAAAAATTGAAATTAATTCAAATAAATATTATAAGTTAAAATAATTAATTTTAAAAAAATTATTTTTTTTACTAAAATTTAAAATTTGAAATGCTTTAGTTGAAGCTCGTCTCGCCAGAGTGCGCCAGAGGGAGTTGGCCAACCCTCGAACATGGTTTCAACTCGGCTATTAGAATATATTCAAATAATCATCTTCAACACCTTGCCAAATATCCTAGAAATATAATCCTGACTGACATAAAAATGAATAATAACAAAAAAAAAGGGATAGATTGAAGAATGCCTCTGTTATTTTTATGCGTGAAGTTAGAATGCTGGTGCCAGGCTTGTGTTCCTAATATCACCCCTTTGCTAAATCGTACCCAGAGCTTTTGGCTCCGACTAATTTAACAGAGAGCTTGGCAAAAAATTCAACATATATACATATACATATACTCCAAGGCTGGGTTATGCAAATAAAAAGCAAATGGCTGCCTCAGTTACCAGTGGACCTAACCTTTTGCATATTGTAAAATAGATCACATCTCATCACTTTATTGATAAAATAAGTTGAATCAAAATAAAAATAGCAAATATATCTACTTCTTTTTTAAATAAAATGATGGGATGTCATATATTTTACTATAAGAATAAAAATGAAGAGGGTTTCTGCACTACAAAAAAAGCACTTTAACAGACACTTCGCTAACTACCCAAACATGAAAAGACCGGCCCTTAGAGTCTAATAAGATTGTCGTTAGAGAAATTTTCATTTTATTAATATTATTATTAATATTTATAACAATAAAAAAAAAGGATTTTTGGGGAAAAAAATATTCCTTGAGAAAGCCTATCTAACTTATTGTTTTTATATATTTACAAGGATTAAATAAATAATTAATTTTCAGCCTGTGAAACGAGAAATAAATGCAATTTTTTTTTTAAATTTACTCTTGAAGAAAAAGCTTAATATTTATATACGAATATATATATATA
>JAKCPI010021884.1:0-33731 GCA_023213315.1 Euborellia annulipes | reverse complement strand
GATGACTTATGACCGTTCAAGCCTGTTGTAAGTTTTTAAGAAAATAAACCATGAGTACTTATTAAAGAGACAGGAGCGGATAGCAGATACTGGATGGATGGTACCAGAGGGGTAGATTTAAGAATATCTCTTTATAATCTTTTTAACTCTAACAATTGTAAGTCAATAAGGATTTTAAATTTATGTGATCTCTTTCTTCAGTCATTAATGTCAGAACTGACATGTTGGGGGTACTTTAAAGGGGTGACTTTCCTGGGAATAATACTGAGATGGATTACCGTTTTCTTCCTGAGAAAAAGGATAATTTTTTGCCATGAGGTGGACTTGAACTCGAGTTACTTTCAACTTAAGATTTAAGCTTAATTGCTTTATCTCTTCTTCCAATGTGATCTATGTTCAGGTTTTTAGCCATTAAGAGGTTTGCGCTAATTTCAGGAAAAGTAATAGAATATTCTCATCTATTAGGGTTTTTTCTTTTTGTTTTATTTTTCTAAAAAGAAGAGATCCTTTTTTTTTATTGGCAACGATTTAGGGATTCTTCCCCTTTCATTGCAATGAAACAAGCACTAACATAAATAATAGATTAGTTTTTAAATAAATTAAAAGTTTAATTTATTAAAAGGAAAAGGAGACTTTTGGGTTAGAGTTCTTTCCTGACACCATAATAAATTGGGAGTTTTTAATGTTATTTAAAATAAAATTTTGCACAATTCGGGTTGTGTTTTGTCAATTTGTGAAATTATATATTCCAACATTTTTTTGGGTATTTTCTTACTTAATTTAATTTTAATCGGAAAAATAAATACGAAACCTCGTATTTTTTTTAATTTTAAACTTGATCACTTATAAATGAAAAAAAAATTTTATATAACGGATGAAATTAAATGGAAGTAAGAAAGGTATAGAGTTTAAACATGTTTTACATCCCTTTGCAAAACTTGAGCATGCTTTTACACTCTAGCAAATTTATCATTTATTTTATATGCACCAAAGTATTTCTAGTGTGACGGGGGGTGTTTGTGAAAGGATTTTTTATTGCTTTCTATAACGCTTCGTTAGTGTTAAAACGTCAGAGCAAGGCTCTTAACTTTGATGAAAGGAGATAGTGGAAAATTTCATAAATAAGACGTATTGCTTTGTTTTTGGCCACTTATCAAATATGTATGAATTTATTTGCACGTCGACTAAAAATAAAAAATTACAAAAATATTAATTTAAAGTGAGTAATTGTGCTTCGCTACTAAGTTTTTAACAATTTTTTGATTTATTTATTATTTAAATTTCTTTTGACTTTTGAACAAGGTAAATGTCCACGGGGCTCCTGGTGGGTTAGAAGGGATCGGGTATCATTATTGAGAGAGACGTACTATTTTACTAAGTTCCAAAGAATAGAATGATGATGGCCAGAACGTTATTTTAGCCATATAACAGCCCGGAAGTAAGACTCTTGTCTGATACAACTTTTGAAACCGGAATGTTCGAAATTTTCAAAAGACGTCTTGCCTCTTATATAAGGAGAAAATTACCTCCCTATTTGGTTCCTCAAGAGGTGAAAGCCGAGAAAGCATGACAGATTTGATGAGGTTAATTGTGGAGCCCTCTCCATTTAAAGACATCTTTCTTTTTTAGACATGACCTACCGCAAGAAGTTATATATTTTGTTAATTTTAAGTCAAAGTCTAACTCAATGGGTTCGGATAATATACCAACAACCCATATAAAACTTACTCTAAGTAGAACAGTACTTTACATATTTTTGATACATCCCTCTAACAGTCCTATTTTCCTGATGTTTGGAAGGATTCAATGGTGCGACCTATTCCCAAAATCGCTCTCCAAGTGACTATAGACCAATTTCTTTACTACCCTCGCTTTCTAAGATACTTGAAAGAGTTGTTTACAAACAACTGATGGCACATTTGAACTCCAACAATCTTCTAAACCACTACCAGTCTGAATTTTGAAAACTTCATAATACTCAGAGTGCTCTTTTAGATGTTTCTGAGAACAATAGAATAGCGATTGATGAGAGGAAAGTCACCATCCTAGTTCTTTTTTACTTCAGAGCATTTGATAATGTTGATCACCAAATATTGATTAATAAATTAAGTCGGTTAAGTATATCAAATAGTGTTCTTGAATGGCTTGCCTCCTATTTATTTAATAGGCGTCAAAGAGTATTGGATCATGATGGAGACATGTACAAATCGCTTTCAGTTACAAGGGGTGTTCCGCAGGACTCTATTCTTGATCCACTGCTCTTTCTGTATGTCTGATTGTTTTGAGATGTGCCATTTTCTATGCTTACGAACTTCAGGCTCATTCAGGCCCTCTGACATTCTTGAGGGTGTGTCTAGGGTAAATGATAGTTAACCCTGAACTCTGAAAAGACCAAGGTTTTGTTGATAGGGACTCCAGTTTTTGTGGAGAGACTACTTAGAGGTAATATTCTTAAGGTAGAGGAAAATTTCCTCAGAGCATTGAATTTTATAAATAATTAAATGTCATCTTTGTTTGTTTCCGTTCCTTTCGAACGTATAAAAAGGAACAATGTGCAAGTGTATGGGGCTAATAATGAGTTTAATTTATAGTTTTTCTTTTGAGGAGGCGATTAGCCGAATTAATAAAGCAGCTTAGCTTATAATCCTAAGTTGAAGAAAACTAGAGTTCAAACACCTCATGGCAAACCAACTCTATTTGAGGTGCCTCCTCCTGAGTAAGGAAACGGCAACCCATCTCAGTATTATTTCCATGAAAGTTACTCCTAAATGTAAGTTCTGACGCATTAAAATGATCATTTTTGAATGGGAATGGTTAAAACACAATTACCACAATATTCACATATGCAACATATTGTATGATTATGTCTGTTATAATACCACATCACATACATTTAAAGCTACATTATTTTGAATTAAAATAAAAAATAATCTAACTTCTAACAACTGCAGAAAAGAATAAAAGAAAATACTCCTCAAATACATTTAAGCTAAGATTTTCTTTCTTCTTAATTTATATTCTTCATATTCCACAACAATTCCCGAAAAACAGACACATTCATTAATCCCCTTGATCTTTTTTTTTTGAAATATTCTTTTTTCTTGTTTATACATCTCTATATATATACTCTGTACATCCACTTCATGAGCAAACAAACAGCGCACGCATACAAGTAATGCTTGAAATTCCCTCAGGCGTTTAAAACATGATTTATTTTCTTAGAGTATTTATAAAGCACTTTTCTTCTTTCTCTCGCTCGCTCTTTTCCTCTTCTGTTCTTTTTTTTATGATTTACCGACGACTGAATTTTACTCATGACGTAATAATCAATATATCAAGAGTTTTATTCATAATAAAAAAAAGCTGGAGTTTAAAATTGAACATTTGATTTTATAATTTATAATAATAAATAAGAATAAAAAAATAAAATAAAAAAAGATTTTAAAAAATGCTTTTATTTAAATTGAACTAAAAAGAGATAAATAAGAAAGAAATAATTTAATTGTTCTTGTTAAAATTTTTTAATATTTAAGACTTAAAATAAAAGCGTGGGGCGCTTCGAAGTGATTCGAGGCTCGCGCCCCACGCTTTTATTTTAAGTCTTAAATATTAAAAATTTTAACAAGAACAATTAAATTATTTCTTTCTTATTTATCTCTTTTTAGTTCAATTTAAATAAAAGCATTTTTTAAAAATCTTTTTTTATTTTATTTTTATTTTAAGCTTTTTGTCTTTTAGTCTTATCAAAAATCATCAATATGATAAAGTACCACATTAGTTTGGCCTGTATTGATTTGGTTCAATTGAAAAATTATTCATTATCATAAAAAAATGACTCGTAAATATCAAAATTCAAAACTATAGTTAATAGGGCCTTATTTGCGTGAGGCTTCAAATAAAGTACCACATTAGTTTGGTCTATTTTGATCAAAACCACCATATAGTGGCGTCATCAAAAATGACTCTTAAGTATTACATTTCACACCTCTAGCCTATCGGGAAGTCTTTTGAAATTACATTAATTCGCGAAGGGTTTCAAATAAAGTACCACATTAGTTTGGTCTATTTTGATCAAAACCACCATATAGTGGCGTCATCAAAAATGACTCTTAAGTATTACATTTCACACCTCTAGCCTATCGGGAAGTCTTTTGAAATTACATTAATTCGCGAAGGGTTTCAAATAAAGTACCACATTAGTTTGGTCTATTTTGATCAAAACCACCATATAGTGGCGTCATCAAAAATGACTCTTAAGTATTACATTTCACACCTCTAGCCCATCGGGAAGTCTTTTGAAATTACATTAATTTGCGAAGGGTTTCAAATAAAGTACCACATTACTTTGGTCTATTTTGATCAAAACCACCATATAGTGGCGTCATCAAAAATGACTCTTAAGTATTACATTTCACACCTCTAGCCCATCGGGAAGTCTTTTGAAATTACATTAATTCGCGAAGGGTTTCAAATAAAGTACCACATTAGTTTGGTCTATTTTGATCAAAACCACCATATAGTGGCGTCATCAAAAATGACTCTTAAGTATTACATTTCACACCTCTAGCCTATCGGGAAGTCTTTTGAAATTACATTAATTCGCGAAGGGTTTCAAATAAAGTACCACATTAGTTTGGTCTATTTTGATCAAAACCACCATATAGTGGCGTCATCAAAAATGACTCTTAAGTATTACATTTCACACCTCTAGCCCATCGGGAAGTCTTTTGAAATTACATTAATTTGCGAAGGGTTTCAAATAAAGTACCACATTAGTTTGGTCTATTTTGATCAAAACCACCATATAGTGGCGTCATCAAAAATGACTCTTAAGTATTACATTTCACACCTCTAGCCCATCGGGAAGTCTTTTGAAATTACATTAATTCACGAAGGGTTTCAAATAAAGTACCACATTAGTTTGGTCTATTTTGATCAAAACCACCATATAATGGCGTCATCAAAAATGACTCTTAAGTATTACATTTCACACCTCTAGCCCATCGGGAAGTCTTTTGAAATTACATTAATTCACGAAGGGTTTCAAATAAAGTACCACATTAGTTTGGTCCATTTTGGTAAAACCAAACTCACAATTTGCGTCATCAAAAATGACTCTTAAATATCAAATTTCACACCTCTAGCTCATCGGGAAGTGTCCTTAACAAAGCCATAAAGTTGGTGACCTTGAAAGAGTAAGTTAAATAAAAGCATTTAAAAACAAAGAGAACATAAATTAAAATTATTTTCTCAGTTGTTATTGTGAAATTTGGATTCAAGCTAAGATCATGAATATAAAATGAGGAAATAAAATAATAATGAAATGTTTTATTGGTTTTAAACAATATCTACACTTAATTCGTTTAAAGAATTTTGGTAGGAATTAGAAAAAATAAGTGTAGGTGGTGAGGAAGCAAATGGCTAAGTTTACGGATCTGAAGTTTCAACACAACTTGGGTTCGAGTCCAGATTGCGGCAAATAATTGAACATTTCCAAAATTTCCTCTTAGGGTTGGAAAGTGGGAGAAAATCTCACCCCACAGAGATAAAGATCAAATTTGAGGTAGGCGAAAGTGCCTTGAAAACTCTGACTTGGTTAACCCGGGACTGCCGAGGGTTGTGGGCCAGTTACCTGGATAGAAGAACTACTCCATCCAAAGGTATGTGATATTAGAAAGTTGAAGGATTAATTATTTCTGATCCATTTTGTTGAGACGGATAATACTTCAAATTCACAATTCTATGTCTATCAATCGATTGCCTCAAATGCCGAAAAAGACCGTAAACTTATTTAAAAAAAAAAATCAATGAATTCCATCATCTCGAGGGAATCTTCAAAATCTACCATTAATTTCAAAAACTTGTATTTTTTTGTTTTTGGATTTGAGGTAATAGATGGTCAAATAGATAGTTTTCATGTACTTTTAGTATCAAATAAATATGTCAGAGATTCAATCCAGAAGAGATCCTCTTCTACCAAGTGGGATGAATTTCCAACCAGCCTTTGTTTTGATTTCCTCAATCTGCATTTAATTTGATTTTTTTGTATTCTTTGTAGGAGATAGTCACATTGAAATTTCCCAATAAAGATGTGGTTAATTGGAACAGTAAGAAAATTTCAATAATCTGTTTTTCCAAAGTATTTTTTATTTTTAGGACCTTAAAGCACAGGCGTAATTTGAAGAAATGAACTTTTTGATAACTCATGAAATTTCCAAGCAAAAAATTCATAGAATCGATGCTAATCTCTAAAGAAAAATCAACCCTTTTTATAAATTCTTGAAATAAAACAAACACACATACACTAACAGATCAAAAGGAATCAACTTTTTTTTGCTTTTTAAAGAAATGAATAAATTGTCCTTTTGATATTTGATAACATCATTCATCCTTTTTTTTTATTGAGAAAAGTCTTGAACTCTTTTCCTAAGAGGATTACTATTACATTTACAATTGTATATCAACCTGAGAAGTTGCAATTTAAAAGAATCTTCCCTCAACAATTGATGGAAGAATGATTAATATCCATTTTTTGAAATAAAAATATCCATGCTTGATCCTTAATTAATTGGAAAAACTATTTCAATGGTTCTCATATTTTACTTTCTCTTAAAGCTCTGAATAAAATAAAAGACAAATTCATAATGATAAAGTCGGAAGATGTCACATCCTCTCTCTAATTATGTTGATTGACAGAAAATCCAAAATCTAATGGAGAATTTCAATAGTTTACAGATTTTTCCTTGTACGTGTCTAGAAAAAATGAATTCATCAACTTCTTGTCTGATTTTCAATTAACAATAAACAAGAGACGATTCTAAATAAGATTAGTTTGACCCAACATAATTTGGAAGGCAGAAGAATCTCCCCTCATCAATTGATGGAAGAATAAATAATCTCCTTTAAATGGTAATTTGTTTCAGACCATTTCAGATAATATATATTACTACCCGAAGATCAGAAACTATTACAATCCAATCCTTTTCTCCGTTCTTGTAGGAGTCTTTTGGGTGATGTCTATAAATGTACGGTCTTCCTCAAGACAATTGTGTTTCCTGCCTTAAATTGTCATAAAAAATTCAAGTTCCTGATAGATTCTGCAAACGAACGAGTTTTTTTATTTTTATTTATTTTTTTTTTTGGAATCGGTGCATAAGGTCCAAAGACCTATAATGACCAGTGGTCACATGCAGCCAGGAAGAAAATAAAAACAAAAGGAGAAGCATTAAGGGAAACTGCGGGAACTGAGAAGATGCCTGTTGAGGTTAGACTTGAAAGTCTGAAGATTGTAGGTTTCTTTGGTGTTCATTCTATAATAAATTTGATGCACTTTTTCACAGAGATCTTTAACATAGCACAGAACTAATCCAGAATACATACTCTCCTAACTTCTTGAAAAATTTTTTAATTTGAAATACCCAGTTGTATTTGGTGTTGTCTTCAATGATACTTAGTTGGGCGTTTGTAACAGACATACGGTAATCTTTCTCTAGATCTATTTAGAAATGAAGAGATCTATATAAAAAATTTGATTAATCAAAATTTAGGAAAGATGATGATTTTTCATGAGTCATAGGAAAAACTCTTAGGTATTTAAAACTTCTTCTTTTAATATTTATCAATGAAGAGTAGAAAAATGGCTGTGGTGATGATAGAATAAAGTAACTCTATGAGTAGGGCAGCCAGCGGAAATAAAAAAACCTTTTCGGGAACTTCGACGAAATAATATAAAGGTATTTTATTACCGCTGGCTGCCCTACTCATAGAATTCCTTTATTCAAAATTTATCAATGTTAAGTGTTTTTAATTATTTACTCAATTAGAATAGATAAAAATGTAAACTGATATTCCTGGTAACTGATACTATCAATGATACCAGTTCCTGATCTTTTATAAAAACTTTTTCATTAAGTAACGATTTTTTTAAAAATGATCTTATCATCATAACAATAGATGGATTTAAGCCTATCTCTGATATGTCCTTGAGTTTTTTTTTTTTGGTCGCTCACCCCCCGTCAAGTGTCAACTTTCTCTCTAAAATATAACCGGAAATGAAAAATGTTAACAAATATAGACTTGTCATTTGGCTCAGTTATTAATCTGGTCAGATATGATCAATAATAGAGCTAAAGAGAGAGAGAGAGAGAGATGTTTCTAACAAAAAAAAAATATATTCTTATTATATCCGTATTTAGAAAAGGCAGAATCATGTTAGGTATTGATTTTCTTATGCTTATTTTATACTTAAAATATCACTTTTAGCAAATTTCCGGTTTTTATAAAGTTTTACAAGAAAACCAATATTTAAAAATTCTTAAGAGTTCAAAGGGTATTATCGATCTGGTACTTATAATTCATCCAATTTCTGAAGTGTAACGTACGGAATATGATACAATTTTCTTCCTCTACCTTTTTCAGACATCTATCCTAGAGATCTGATCCTTAGAGTAGATCTTAGGTTTAGTTTGAAACTTATGATGGATGTTGACCGATTTAATAGTCTATATTTGAATACTTAGACGTGGTAGGGTCCATCTAGAATAAATTTACTAGTGGAGGAGCTGGGATAGGGAGTCATCCTGCTTCTTTTTCTTCTCAACTTATAATCAACTCTTATTTTATTTCTTTTCCACTCACATTCCGTCCTTTTGTTGCTTTTTTTATTATACGATCAGATAAAGTATATGTTAATTAATAATTAATGATCGACATTCCCAAAGAAAAATTACATATTTAACTCATTAAATGCTCAAAAAATTTTGAAAATAAGGATCAATGATTACTACGAGGGTTAGTTAATATTTATACAGGGTGAGAAAGGGGAAACGTACCATACTCAGCTTGTGAAAGGATGCGGGAGATAGATTTCAACTTTCCGTACGGTATCATTTAGTATCCATCATTCTATTGTACAATAGATTCGAGAACACCGCATACTTGTATATGATAGCTACGTAAAAAACGTCGAGTCAGTGATAACTATTCAACACTTCAGGCAAAAATTTCGCATCGTTCGTCATGGTGATGTCCCCGGCCGCAATACCATTCTTAGGTGTGTTAATGCATTCCGAACGACTGATGAAATGGTATTTCGGCTGGGGACATCATCATGACGAACAATACAAAATTTTTGCCCCGAAAAGACTTTGGGTAGTCATCACTGACTCACCGTTTTTCAAGTAATTGTCATATACAAATACGCGGTCAAGAACGGCATGATTGATACTAAATCGCAACTCACGAGGAGTTGAAAGCTACCTGCCGTATTTCTCTACTCCTTCCACAAGCAGAGTATGGTTCGTTTCAAAAACATCCCTTTCCCGTGACTCACCCTCTATTTCAGACCTTGAAGACACTACGCGTAGTAAATGCTATTCTCTAAACAAAGTTTTAACAGCGACGTTAACATGTTGCTTTTATTTCAAAGCTATCAAAATCATAACCTTACTTTTTAGGTTAAGGACGCCATTTTTATTTTAAATACGACGTTACAATATTAAAGGCACCCCCTAGACATGGCATTAATTTTTAACACTATTTACTAAATGTTAACGCTTTGACTTTAAAGTTGTGTTTACAGAATAGCTATTTGAGGCAAGGAACTGTTAATGTTGCTTACAGATATTAAAAGTTATCATTTTGGCTTGGAGAAATAAAATTTAATGTTTTTGCTTAGAGAATAGACCTGATTCAGTGACATCTTCAATTGTCTTATTTACTGTATATCAGCGTGTACGAATGAAAAATTGCTAACCTCTTAATTTTAGTAATTAAAATAAATTTACTGCTTTTTGATCCCCCCCCCCAATACCCTTGGAGCATATAAGTCCCATCCACTATTCTTTCTGGTTGTATTGGATCATTAATCATGAATTGGAAGGTTTCTTTTAACCAAAGGAATATGATATAAATATAAAAATATCATATTACACAAAATAAAAGAAAAACAAGAATTATAAAGAGAAAGAGAGGAAAAATGACAATTTATTTCTCACATTTCAATATTTTATTTTATTTTTTTTAATACACCGGAAAGTAAATAGCACATGGAATTTACTTATGTCAAAAATTACTTTTTTTTTCCTCTCTTTTCGTAGAAAAAAAAAAAAAAAAAAAATTAGAGCCATTAAAGAGAACAGAGAATTTCAAACAATAAAAACAAAATGGAACAGATGTGACCACACAGAATTTAATAAATTGTTTTTTTTTTTTTTTTGTTTGGTATTTGATATCAATGTGTCGAAACAAAAAAAAAAAAAAAAAAAAAAAAAAAAAAAACTAAATAAATGAATTTCAACTCGGAGACAAGAACAATATTGAAATATTTATTCTCATACGAGGAAAAATAATAAATAAATTGATAGAGAGAGAAAGGGCTAAGGTGAGTGAGGGTTTTGAATAACGTAAAAAAAAAATGAAAAAAAATAAAAAACTAAAATTGTTTAATGCCACAAGCAGACTATTATTTATAAACATTCAAATTGGATATATTAATTTGAAAAATAATATAAAAGAACAAATACTTTGGCCTATTGAGAATTAATTTGATAGTGGAGGAGCTGGGATGGGACGACATTCTGAGTGGAGGAGCTGGGATGAAAACTTCCAACTTACAATCATCTCGTTCTTTATTTCATAGTTCATAGTAGAGCATGTTCAAATAATTAAATAAAGTAAAAAAAGAAAAAAATAATCTAAATTTTCTAGAATTTCGCAAGTAGACTCTTATTTATGATTAATAAACAAATTGAACATATAATATGATAAATAATATTTTATTACACAAAATAACAACTACTTTGGTCTATCTAGAATTAATTTAATAGAGGAGGAGCTGGGATGGGGGAGACATTCTAAATGGAGGAGCTGGGATAGAAAGTCATCCTACTCTTTTTTCTTTCTAACTTACAATAATCTTGTTCTTTATTTCATAGTTCATAGTAGAACATATTCAAATAATCAAATAACGTAAAAAATGAAAAAAAAAATCAAAATTTTGTAAATTTTCTAGAATCCCGCAAGCAGACCATTATTTATGATCAATAAACAAATTGAATATATAATATGATAAATAATATTTTATTACACAAAATAACAACTACTTTGGTCTATCTAGAATTAATTTAATAGTGGAGGAGCTGGGATGGGGGAGACATCCTAAATGGAGGAGCTGGGATAGAAAGTCATCCTGCTCTTTTTTCTTTTCAACTTGCAATCAACTCGTTCTTTATTTCATTCCCACTCATACAAATGCTAACATTCCGTCCTTTTGTTTTATTATACGATATAATATATATAGTCTTGGTTTGGGATTTGTTTGCTTATTTGTTTCATTTATGTTTCGTTTGTGCTTATTTGCTTGTTTTGGGTTTGTCTGCATCAACACCCTTAAATTTCACTCCTCTTTTATCATTTTGTAATAATAATAATAATAATGCTCAACAACAGCAAACAAAAGTAAAGTTATTTACAAGTTTGACGATGATGATGATACTTTCTTTAAAATCTTTTTTATTTATTAGAAAGAAAAAATAACATTGATTATGATATCATGAAATTATTTTTGTGGAGTAGCTGGGATTGAAATTTTTTTTTAAGGTAATTTCCATTAAAAAGCAAATTATAAACAATTTTTAATATTAAAACAAATAATTTTTTTTTTTTTAAATAAATAACACTAATATTATTAAATCATTTATTATCAACCAAATATCCGATTTCGAAATAAATAGAAACGCTAATTAATAATAAATGAAACGTAAATTGAATCAATAATTTTTTCATATACATAACAAACAAATAACTTTTTTTTTCTGTGATTATTTGTTGTTTTTGTTACTAAAAATAAATGTTAATTTGAATTTCAACAAAGTAAAAAGAAGATGAAAAAAAAAGAACATAAATATTCGAATATAAATATTCATCTTCTCTCTTTGTCTGTGCAGGTACGGATGTCAAAATAAACGCCTTAGGGATTAAACATCTCTTTCTCTCGCTCTCTCTTTTTTTAGCAAGTTTTCTGTTTCTTACTACCACTAAGAAAATATAATATGTAGAAAAATTTGATATTTTTTTTTTTTATTCTATATTCTTTTGAAGAGTTTCTTGTTTCAACTATAGAAAAGTTTATAAATAAAAATATCATATTTATTATTTAAAGAACTTGTTTCATATATCACTAGTTGATATTCATATCTTGTCTTAAAATGGAATGGAATTCAGAATTCTTAAAAACTTTGTTCTTTATTAAAGAAATTTAAAGTATAGAATTTTTATATATGAAAAAGATTAATTACTCTTAAAATGTGGTAGCCAGGAGATTAAATAACTTTTATTTAATTGCTAATTGTTGACGTTTCAGTCGATAATCACGACCTTTCTCAGGTATTGAAACAGTTAATTATTCAGAGGAAGGTCAAGAAATTTTAATATAAAAGAATTCAGTAATACTTTAAAGAGATACCTTATATCGAATTTTATAAAAACCGAAAAATTATAGTGGAGGAGCTGGGAATGCATTTTTACAACCCTTATCAAAGCGGAACAGGTAAAGGTAATGAAAAATGAAAAAATAATGAAACATATTGGGGGTATTCTTATAAATGAAATATTTATTTTATAAAATTAGGGGTAGTCATTACTATTGTATTTTAGAAAACGCGATAAAATTATATTGAAGTAGCTGGGAACGTGTTCGGGAGTAATAACTTAGTATTTAATATTACCATATGACGACGATTTCCCAGACCTTCCACTTTATCCCAGCTCCCCCCCCCCACTTTATTCCAGCTCCTCCACCTAATCCCAGCTTCTCCACATAATCGCTATTTTCAAAGATTTTTTTTAATTTATCAGCACCTTCATTTTATTATAGTTCCTTCCCGAATAATTTCAAAGATTTTTTATATCCCAGCTGCTCCATTTTATTCCATCTTATACACGATTAATTTCAAAGATTTTTAATTTTTCGGCCCCTCCATTTTATTCCAGTTCCTTCCTGGCTAATTTCAAAGGTTTTTTATATACCAGCTCTTTCACGACTAATTTCAAAGTTTTTTAAATTCCCAGCTCCTCCACTTTTTTCTTGAATATATGTTTATTATCTATTTTTATTATAATTTATTTTAATATTAATAAAATATTTTAAATTTGATGAAGCTCAGGAACCTTCTTTTCAATTTCCAAAAGGATTCGACCAGTAGGTTCAATTAAAGTCAAAAGTTTTTTAAAACAAAACTTTATTTGACCCCAGACAAAAAAACATCTTGTATTAATATTTTAGCCAACCACTGAAGAAGTCCTACAGCAAGTGGACGAAACATTGTCTGGGGCAAATAAAGTTTTGTTTTAAAAAACTTTTTGACTTTAATTGAACCTACTGTCCGAATCCTTTTGGAAATTAAAAAATATTTATTTTGTATTTCAAAAAATCTTTACAAGAAATGTCTCTTTTCTTTATCATTCCATCAAGAAAAAAAAAAATCTGTCAGATTAACTCTTAATTTTCTCTAATGGATATTCATTCTTGTCTCTCTCTCTCTCTCTCTTTTTTTTAATAATAAATTAAATAAAAAAGACAGCGTTTCTTTTTTAATTTTTTTTTTCTGCCATATGTTGGAAACCTATGACGTCACATGTCTCTCATTTTTAATTAATAAAAGAAGAAAAGAGAGAGAGATAAATATTCATTTTCATATTTTTGAGATGCTGTAAATCATCTGTGAATTGGAGGTTTGGTGAGAGGTCACCCAACCGCCCACTTTTTTTTGTCCTCCCTTTACGATATTGATATATCGGTTGGATAAATTTTGAACCGCGCCCTGCGGCGGTATAAAATGTTTT
Organism: Euborellia annulipes; assembly: GCA_023213315.1. Lineage (NCBI taxonomy): Eukaryota > Metazoa > Arthropoda > Insecta > Dermaptera > Anisolabididae > Euborellia > Euborellia annulipes. The sequence goes on along the minus strand of JAKCPI010021884.1, from coordinate 19,889 downwards.
CATTTTAATAAGACCCAACAGATGGATATTAATAGAAATGGCGATATATTCGGTCATAAAATTCCCACCAAAAAAAAAAAAAATAATAATAATAATAATGAAAGAGAGAAAATGTATTTATTTTTATTTATGAATGCTTTTCAATGGTTCATGGATGAGGGATTTTGAGAATACATCACCGTCAATATCATAAGATATATATATATTTTTTTTTTGTCTCAATATCGAATAAAATGATCGTTTAAAAGATATACTTAAAGAATATAGACAAGAAGATAAAGTGTCAAATAACAAACCAACGAACGATGAAGATATTGAATTCAATTCAATTTCCACAAATTTCTGTACAAAATAAAGATAGGAATTTCTCATTTTAAAATAAAATTAGAATAAAGTGAAATTTTTTTTAGAAAGATTTTAAAAAATTGATAAAATAGTGGAGGTGCTGGGAAGTAGGCATAAAAATGATATTTTTTGAACTTTAAACTTTTTCTATTTATCATTACGTACATTTAATCTTTTTCTTACACACACACACACACACACAAACACACACGCACGCTTTTGTTTTAATATAAAATAATTTATCTTCATATACTTTGTTAGAACTTGTGTAAAAATCAATATTTGTTATTGATGTTGTATGTGACTGTTTTGTTCACATTTATAATAAATTAAGATGACAGCAAGGAATTAAATCAGATAAAAAATTAGAATACATCCATTGACGACGTTTCGGACACCATTCACATCCTTACTCAGGACCTAGGATTGATGAACATAATGTGTTACAGATAGATATTGCTGAGGAAAAAAAAGAATAACAGCAATTGATTATTTCATTTATTAAGGCCAAATAGCCTGACATTTCGGTGTTGATTAAGACCATCTTCAAAGCTTGTGGGTTTTAATCAAAACTGAAACGTCAATCTAGTGTGACTTAATAGCTCAAAGCTTAAGGGTCTTAATCAATATCCGTTGTTTTTATTATTTTTGGAATTAATCAAGACCGAAACGTCAGCCTAGTGGGTCTTAATAAATGAAATAATCAATAATTGCTAGTCTTAACAAACTCTGAAGGTGGTCTTAATGAAGACCGAAACGTCAACCTAATGGACCTTAATAAATGAAATAATCAATAGCTGCTATTCTTTTTATTTCCTCATTAACTATTCCAGCTATAAAATCTACATCTTTCTACACGTATGTAGATATTCGGATAATAGTTATTTACAATTATGATTCAATTAAATTAAAAAAAAAATCGAAATTTCAGATTATTACATATTTTTGAGATATTTTTTCAGTTTTCTCAAATAAAATACATCCATCTGTAATTTAATTGTAAATTTAAAAAAAAATTATCTAAATTTTTCTAGGTATCGTTTGGTCGTGAGGAAGAAGACTTTTAGAGTCCAAAACGACAACTATCTAAAGAAAATAGATTTTATTTTTTATCTAATTTGATGTTTGGCTGTCATTCTATTTTGATATTTTAATTTAAATGGGTAAAATGAATTTTTTTGTGGAGGTGCTGGGATTTGTCATAAGAAATTACTTGGTTTGGATAAAATTCAATTATTTTTTTTGAAACTAATTTAAAATAAATACCATGGTTCTGGTTGTTTTATTTTTACTTTCCAATTATCTATATAAGAAAACCCTTAATTTTAAAATAATGAGTAAAAAAAAAAAAAATACGGTTAACGATCTTAAAATGAAATAAACTTGAATAATAGAAGAACAGAAGTTTTGTGTACAATATGGTCTATTGACTTTTTAAATAAGGTGATTAATTTATATTTCAAGTTGAAGTTTTTCTCAGGTTTTTTTTTGTTTTCTTTCTTTTTTTTCTCATTCCACTTGAACTTAAATTGGTTAAATGAGCACTCTTGAAAATTTAATGGAATTTTGAATTTACTTTTTAATATTATCTAATTTCCTTTTAATTAAAATTATTAAATGTATAGATATCGTTAAAAAATAAAACATCTTCATAAAGTTAAATAGAGATTTAGGGATTATAAGTTATAACAAAAAAAAAAAAAAAGATTAAATATTGAATTTGCTTATTTTAAAACGTCAGCTCGAAAATTTCCCATCAGTTGTGAGTTGGTTGGTTGGTTTGTTCGAGAGGAAGGTTCAAACATAAAGTCGTTAAATCCTTTTCCTATCGAATAGTAATCACTTCTTGTAACTTTGGCTGCTGCCGCGCAAAACTTGTTTTAACTTGAAGGTTTAACTAACAAAAGTGATATTGGAAATGTTGTAGTATCCTTAGAATTTGTTGATGAATAGATAAGAATTAGTCTTTGGAATTAATTTGGAATTCCTTTTATAGAGCTTGACATTATTTTATTTTTTATTGATTTCAATATGAAGATAAAAAAAATACAGTCTAATTCCTGATTAGATTTAGATTCGCACTTTATCGTATCTACTAAAAAACTAAGGGTTTAGAATAAAAAACTAAGGGTTGAGAATATCACAATTTCTAGGACCTGTTAAGAATCTTGGAGTTGGTTCTTCTTAGGGACCAAGAACACAAGGAGCACAATAGACCTCTTAATTCTAAGAGTACCACAAATACCATACATACTATACCTAGATAGATCAAGCGATTAGATTTGTATTAAAAATGGAAGAAAATAATGAACTATGACCTTTAGTTAGAGAAAGAAAGAAAGATCTCATTTGGACTTTGATTCCCAACTTTCTTGACATTTGTAAATATATACCAAATTTATGTTTAAGTGACTGTACAGAAAGATCCATGTTAATTGAGAGGCAGATAGTCAAACAGATAAGCTTCGGATTAATGATCCAAGATAACAAAACAACTCAGGTTCGATTCCTGCTAAAATTTAATAAAGCTTTCTGAAGGACCAAAAAATTTTTGAAGACCTTGGAGATGGTTCTTCTTGGAAACCAAAAACACAAGGGGCACAATAGACCACCGCATTGTAAAAGTAAATACCATAAATACTATACGCCTATAGATACCATGCATATTATACCCCTATTAATCAAATGATTATGAATGGTATTAAATTTAGAATAATAAAAGAACTTTGATCTTTAGTTAAAGAATATTCATTTGCACTTTGATTCCCAACTTTGTTGATATTGATGAATATACTAGTATTCCAGATTTTTGTATAAATGACGGTACAGAGTGATTCATGTTATTTAGGAAGCAGCTGGTTAAACAGATAAAGTCCGAGATAACAAAACAACTCAGGTTTGATTCTCGCTAAAATTTAACAAAGCCATCTGAAGGACCGAAAAAATCTTACACTTGCTAAATTTAAAGGGAATAATCACTATTCCTAGAACTTGATGAGAGAATTCTTAGAAACCACGAACGCAAGAGGATCACTGCATTGTAAGAGTAAATACCATACATACTACCTACAATTAACGCATTCTCAATTTTCTAAGAAGTAATTTATGAAATTCCCATCCAATAGCTTATGTTAATTGTCCATTCCGAGAAGGAGAGTAAACTTTGAAGGAATTAGTTAATGAATAAGCTGTGGTTTACGGATTTGAAGAACAACTCGGGTTCGAGTTCCGCTTATCGCAAAAAATTATCTTACTTTTCTGAAGTCTTCTGGAGTAGGAAAGTGGAAGACGAAGAATCTGTAATGTCACAAAAGGTCTTCTTGAATGAATGAACGTAACCTATTGGATAGGAATTCATAAATTACTCATTAGAAAGCTGAGAGTTTATTTCCTATGTTGTAAAAGTGCATTAATGTTAATAATTCAATAAAGTATTGATATAATCTTATCCAACCTAAGTTTTTTTTTTTTTATAATTAATTCACGAAAGATTGCATTGGGAACATCCAAGAAAATTACTTAACATTCGATATTAACCTAAATTCAAATCAGATATTAGATCTAAATAACAGAAATTAAAGGTAATATTATCATGAGTTGTAATTAAACCATCCAAGTTGAAAAACTACACCTTTATCAACTTCTAGGCGTATTATCATTACTGAATTTTGTATATGCTAACCTGAGACTACCCATAATAAAATTTTTAACTTATACTTCGTGTGTCAACAATTAGTTTTAAAGTAGCCTATTAGGGCTCTTGAAACTTTAATTAGTTGTAAATTTTGATACAGAGGCTAATTTTTCTCAACATACTCTATGAACAGGTGGTCTCTTGGTTTAATTAGCTGGAACAAGTTTGAGATCTATTTTAACAATCATAGCATAGACATTTAAATGTATACTTAAAGATAAGACATTTTATGTGTTCATATGCTAACTTTCCATTAAATGACAAAACTTTATATAATAATAATTTCATATTTTTTTTTTTGTCTTTTTGAAAAGTAAGTAACTTTATATAGATTTTAATCTTTAATTTAGAATGTTATTTTATAGCATTAAATATTCAAAGAGGATATTTTATGAGGTCTTGTTGTTCAATATTTTGGATGGGATGGATTTAAATAAAGTTTTTGTTCATTCATTAAAATTTAATGGTATTGATTAAAGGACGTTCTTTTTAAACAAAGTTTTTTGTTTTTTTTAGAAATACATTAAAATATCTTTAGTTTGAAGAATAATTCCGACGTGTAGATTATTAAGTTTTAATAAGAAAGTTTTTTAAGAACGAGATTAAAGAAAGTAATCCAAAAATTTCATCGAGGTATTTTATGTTTTTGTAGTAATTATGAACCAAAGAATAAAATTGTCGTCAAAGTTGCAAACTAATACATCTTGTAAACATAATTCTTAAATCTTAAAGGTTTGTTAAAAATAGATACCGCCTGGAGTTGAACCTCGTATCTGCCGATTTGTATTCAGTACTACTATATCACAGCACTACATTAGGCTATTTAATAAATGGATTGCTTACTATCGTCATCGGGAGATTCATCAGAAACTGGAAAATTTCTCCGTTGACGCGACGCTTTCCGGACGGAAGTGAGGCTTGTTTTTGCCTGATAAATAATACAGAGAAATATTCCAGGTCGCAATTAATGGTTTTTCTACCTGAAGAAGATAGTACGCGATCTATTAAACTCAGATAGCCGAATGAGCTGCTGTGGTCTGTGTTAGTAGAATATGTGAGTACAAATCGACAGATCAGGCAGATTTTTTCAGTCTTTTGAATTAATATACCAAGTACAGTACAATAGGGCCATCTTCAGTGCAGAAGATGGTTGCCGATTTGCATAAAGAAAGACGGTGAAGGCATGTATTCGTTCAAATAACACCAGACTACCCGAGTAGAAATTGTAGTCAGACATTGAGCCTCCTATAGTAGGTCTTATTTTTGACTTGGAGTTCAAAGCAGATCTATTGCATGTTAAATTAGGTCCGACTTTGAACCCCAAAATGGTATTTGTTTGGGGGACTAAATCTAATTAGTAAATGGTATGATCTCAAGGTTCAATGTCGGAGCTAAGTCGGCTTAAAGTGATCTAAATCGGATTCAAGGCCAGAGAGCTGAATTTCGACTCGGGTAAGGACCACCAACTAACCCTATCCTGCAGTGAGAATAGCGTTAGGACGGCTGAAATAGATGCAAAATATAGTACAAGGTATTCTGCTGTTTAATTTCTCCCGGAATCACATTCAGGGCCGTTCCTGGGTATGTTGGCTCCTCCGTGCCAGGCCATTTTTGCCCCCTACCTCCCTCCACTGGCGGTTTCTCTTGAAATTCCGGGTTAGAGAACCCCATTTTCCCCCAACTATATCGTTCGTGACGATTTGATACTATGAAAAATTACATTATGCCTCAGGCACACTGGGTTTCATGCCAGCTTACATCCTTTGTGAAGGCGTCTCCGCCGTCCTTTGGGTTTGGTGTTTCCGGCATCGCTTGGGAAGTAACTAGCTCCCAAGGGCTGGCGGGGCAAAGTTCATTGGGGGCCCCATAGGCGCTAAGAGGAGAGGACATTCTTTTGTTCCCATCTATATCAGTCACTAGTGGTTTGATGATACCATGCGAAATTGTGCCTTAAGCTTAGACTCCTTCGCCTTTTAGGTTTTGCTTCTCTGGCGCCCTTTGGGGTTAGCGCCTCCGTGCTGGCATGCCACGCCAGGAGCGGCCCTGATCACATTAATAACAGTTACAAATATTTTGATAGACTTAATGTGTTCCATTAGAGCTAAGGCCTGATGATGGTCCAATTATGATCAAAACTGTGACTACTATAGCAATTATAGACTATAATTTTGAAATTTAATTCTTTATACCCTGCATACAGGTAACAGGTAACATTCTAGGATTTATCCGTATCAATTAAAATACATCATCTTTAAATTCTTCGTTAAAGATTGTTATAATTCTCCTCTTTAAAAATTAAAAGAATGTCTTGAGGAATTTCATCAATAGAACATAATTTTTTTATAATTCTCTAGTGAAAAGACCCTCTCCTATTACTTCAAAGTGCGAGAATGCATTTATTTCCAACGATCCTTTTTCTCTCTCTTTGGGATCTTGAGCTACCGTTTTTTTTCTCTCTCTCTCTCTCTTTTTCATTCCGACATGGCGTGAGTCTTTTTGGTTTGGTTGCTTTTTAACGATTTCTCAAAGCCTCTCTGACTCTGTAAGAGTTGTTGGGGTTGAGGGTGTAACACACCCTTTCAGAAAAAAAAAAAAAAAAAAAAGGTAACTCGTTATGATTAGAGAGGTCGTGGAATTGGTATATTGGAATGCAAGACGAGAGAATTTGGTGACAGAAATTTAATCAGTGGACGCAAAAAAAAAATAAGTAATTAATCAGAACAAACCTTTCTTCTTAATGTGAAAAGTTTTTACCTCACGTTTTGAGGTAAATCACGTTTAGGTAATAAAACTTAAAAGTATGATTAAAGGAAAAACATGGCTATTATATACTATAATTAAACTTTTATATATATCTAATACCAAAATTAATTCATTCCCTTATAATGACTTTATCTTACGTATAACAATGGTATTTAATATTTACATTTCTACAACTATTTTTTTTTTTTTATTCTTGTTAATTTTGATTAATTAATTTTACTTCCACGCTCTTCATTTATCACCCTTCTCTTGGATAAATTCATGCCATAAATCCCAGCACCAAGAATAATATATCCGTCCTTTTTTTTTCAATCCCCCCTCCCTTAATTTACATCTCAAATTTGAATATTATTTGCATTAAACTGTCATATAATATTTTTTTTTTTTGTTTATAAATAAAAATGTTAATCAATCAAGGAGATTATGCAAGAGGGATTGTAATATTAGTTCAGGAGGTTAAAATCTGTTTATCTTGTCTTAAAATACAAGGCAAATTAAGTTGATTTTAGAAGCTAAAATCTGATAGGGGTGGTTTAACCATCGATAATCATTAAATAACAGAAGAAAAAATTGTGTTGTGGAAAGAAGTTAAGTTTGCTTTAAATAGTGTTCGAAAAAGGAGAGGATTAAGAATCTAGAGTTGAAAAATAACTCGGGTTCAAGTATCGTTTGCTGTAAAAAATTATTCCACCTGGTATTTGGGAGATATGCAAAGGTCACTTTAATCTAGCCTAAATAGAGTTTGGCGAGGACGAGTAATCAAAATTTCTAGAGAAAAATTATATATATGACTCATCAAACCACCTTAGGGTAATGGATGAATTAATACTAGGGTGGGTCGTTTTGCCACTTTTTTTTTGGAGCGAAATGTAATACCCGACAAAAGTGACCTACCTGCATGGACATTAAAGATATAACCAATGAAGTACGTGGCTGTTGATTTACATACAAGGAAGGAAGCAAGAGCAGCCAAAAATTAAAACCTCCGATTTTATTACAATTAATGAGACGTTTCGAGAAAACTTTATACATTTTCATCATCAGACTGGTTCAAAATGAATAAAGTTTTCTCGAAACGTCTCATTAATTGTAATAAAATCAGAGGCTTTAATTTTTGGCTGCTCTTTCTTCCTTCCTTGTATTAAAGATTTAATTTTTTTTTTTAAATTGGACTATATCTTCTTTGAGAATTTTTTCCTCAAAGTTTCGAAATTTCGACTTGAAAATCCCAAAATTCTTATTAAGTTTAGTTGGGTTATAAAGTGACCATATTTTTGGATAACGAGATGTCAATTGCGATGAAAACTGACGTTCTAGCCTCTGAGCACTTAATTATACTGAATTTGCCTTGTTTTCGGCCCCAGAGAAGACATCTCTGGCCCCTCCAGGGGCATTTTTAGGCAAGATTGTCAGTTTTTATCGCAAGTGACATCTCGTTATCCAAAAATATGGTCGCTTTATAAACCAACCAAACTTAATGACAATTTTGGGATTTTCAGTCGAAATTTCGAAACCTTGAGGTAAAAATTCTCACAGAAGATATTGTCCGATTTGAATAAAAAATTATACCTGTAATGTCCATGTGGGTGAGGCCGATTATTACATTTCGCTCCGAAAAAAAAATGGCAAAACGATCCACCCTAACTGTTCATGATCCATCCTGTTACCAAGATCCGCATAACTTTGCACCTTGATCATTCTTCCATCCATTGACATTACCTTAAGAAATTGTCATCTTAACGAAATCTACTTTTGGTTGCTGAATTATAAAAACCTATTTCATTTCTAATTTTCATCATAACTCAGAAACTACTGGAGGAATTATAATGGGACTTTTTCCAATGTGTTTTTAAATAATTCCGCTGGGTTTGGACATGTCGTACGCCAAGAGAGTAGCGGTGTGGCGAGGACGGCGTACGATATGGGGACGTCAAATTAGAGGAGCACCTAGGATGACGTGGCTTCACCAGATCAAGAGAGATATGACCGAGCATGGCCTGTCGGAGACAATAGCATTGGATAGGGTAGAATGGAGGGCTAAAGTTAGGACCGCCGACTCCGCACAGCGGAAATAATAAAGGCGAAGAAAGAAGAAGAAGAAGAAGAAGATTAATTCAGATTGTGAATCGTAAATACTCTTTTTTTGAGGTGAATGTAAATCATAACTTTTGGAACTTATCGTGAAATATTCGATAGGAGAATTTCCACCCCCTAAACATTTTTAATACAATTTGAAATGAAGCTTCCTTGCTGTCTAACATTAAATATTCCAGAGTGGGTGTTTCGACTACTCTCTCGGGATCGACGTGACGGTTTTTAAGTTATACATTCAAAACACACAGAGGTAGTTCTTAAATTGTTTTTTTTTTTATACTCTTCAAGTTTGAATTTTATTTTAACTATTATAACACTTTTTATATGAAGGGTTAATAACATGAAAATTGAGGTTTCCGGAATGGGGTTTCAGTCAAGGATGAAATAAAATTTCTTTTATGTCTATATTTCGAAACATAGCACTAAAAAAAGTAACAATTGCATTCTAAAAAAGACGCAACAATTAATTTGTTATCTACGAAATAAACAACGCTAACATCCAAAGAAATTTGTTCTCCAACAAAGCCAAGAAAAAAGATCGAACAGGTGGGCTGAAAATCGAATAAAAATAAAGAAATATAGTGCAGTGCGTGAGCTCCATCTATTGAACGAATTTAAAACTGCATATTAATTATTTAAAATTTTGTTATCCATAATCAATTTTCATAAAAAACAAAATTTTAGGTTAAATTTGTTCGAAATAAATTTATAATCCTAATATTAGAAAAGGTCATAATCAAGTATTCTCCTTCAATGAGGTGCTCAAGAACCCCTCTCAAGTCCTTAACATAGATTACAAGAGCCTCAGGTTGAATTATAAACAAGGAGCTAGTTTAATTAGAAATAAAATATTCTGAAAGTGGAGGTGCTGGGATTATAAAATTAATTTTATATAATATCATCAGAACAAAAGAAGATTTAATTTTAAAATTATTAGTAAATATAACCCATGTTTTTTTAATTACATAGAATTGAGGGATTTGTTTGCTCAAAAGGTTTATATCAAATAAACAATGCGATGTTTCAATAAACAAATCATGAATAAAAATTTTTTTATTGTAAGGAGAAGAGAGAGAGAGAGAGATGATCTTAAAATTAAATAAACCAACTGTTAACAAAAAAAATATAAATATTGGGGTGGAGGAGCTGGGAAATGTTTAAAATGAAAAACCCTTTTTTTAATCGATATTCCGTTTTAATTTTTAAGTCATTCACACAAATCCTAATGATAAGATAATTAAATATTTAACAAGAGAGAAGAGAGAAGTAGATTTTTGAGTAAAATGAAAAAAAAAAGAGTTAATTAGAGTTTATAAAACGACAGCATATTTTTGTAAAAAATAAAGAGATATAATATAATTATTTAATTATCAATTAACTGTTGTAACTTCAATGACAATAAAATATTAAATCAAATTGATAATTAAAACAATTTATTAAAATTAAACTTTTTTTTTATTTATTTCATTTTTTGGAAAATAAATTAGAAGAAAATTTATTTAATTTAAAAATAATAATAATTTCCATATAAATAAAAAATAAAAAATATGAAAATTAAATTTGATTAATTATAAAATAACAATTGTGAGATTTAATTTCAACTTTTTCTAATGTATAAACTCCGAAACTAGTTGACGAATTTTCATGGGATTTTTTTTATTATGTAGAGAATTTGGTTTTATTTTTTTGGAAAAACAGTTTTGAAACTAAAAATTGTAAAAATGTACTTATTGCAAATTTATAAAATTCAAATAATTAAAATTATTATCTCCCGTGACCCGTGGCTCAGAGAGAAGACACTAGCTGACTACAAATCATTTGAAATAAATAGGGATAGAGTCTAAATGGCTTTAGATACCGAAAAAGACCTTAAAATAAATCATTGTTTTGTTTTGGTATGAAACCAAATGCAAGTGAAACTTTTTTTTTCGGATCGTAGACATTTAACAGAAAATTTCGATTTAGGGTATTACAATCGATAGAACATTCTAAGGTCTGGAATTTTTCAATTATTTAAACCCAGAGAAGCGTCATTTTAAATTTTATTAAAATCGAGTGAGAGATTTGTGAACTCCGTATAAGGGGGGTTCCCTACCCCTAATATGATATAATGATAGACTAAAACCACCCCCGAAAAATTTTTTGCCCATTAAAAAAAAAAACTCCATGAAAATAGGGCTATGCGAAGAAACATGGTATGAGTCGCTGGTGACGTCACGGCTTGTAACGCGACATGCTGATAGATGGGCGAAAAAATTTGAAGAGATGTAATAAAAGTTTCACTTAAAAAAAAAAAAAAAATTAATTATCCATTTGTTTTAAAGAGAAACCTAATAAGAGAAATACTCAGTTTGAACAAATTAAAAAATAACGCGTGGGTTTTATCAAGAGGGATGAAGAAGCCTCACTAGTTAGGTACGTAGCTTTTGGGTAGTTTGAGTATATAATATCATTGAGTTTTCAATTATTAAAAAAAAAAAAAAAAACGCTATTTACCACCATATAGCTAACCAATCACCGACATTCGTATTTCCTTAGCCCTATTTTTTATTTTTGTACATTTAATAAAAAAAAAAAAAAAAAAAATTTTGTTTTATTAATTTTTTAATTATAATAAACACTAAATGTGGCTCCTATGAATATACATCAGATTTTGAATTTTATTAGAAAACCTTTTTAAGAGCATTTTAACTTTTAATTTTAAGTAAACAGTAACCATAAAAAAAAATAATTTCACATATCCGCTTATTACACATGTTTATAACCCATCAGTAGGCTTGAAAATTATAATAAATTTTAATAAACGAGTTATTTGAGAGAAATTAAAAATTTGCCTAGTTTTTTTCTGCTAAAAGGGATCTCGCTATTACCATTTATACTCAGCTACTGTTTTATTATTGTTATTAATATTATATATTATCACGAAATAAGTAAAGCCATATTTACTTACTTTTTTTTTTAATTAATGAATAAACTTACTAACAAGTAAAGGAATTTTTTAATTGATAAAAAGAACTTGAATAAAAAATGTTTTTTTTTTTTTTTTCAATGAACTAACACCGCTCTAAGAAAATAACGCATCATAAAATAAAATCACAATAGCTGGCAATAAATTAGAGCGGGTTCGGACCCAGGCAGTCCGATGATTTTATTTAAGCCATTTGGCTACCAGATGGCTTAAATAGAAATGCCTGAACCCACAATATATATATATTAATTACAACGGTTATCGTCTAAAGTTTTAAATGGCCTGAGTTGCCGAAAAGACTGTGTGAATGTGTGTGTGAGTGTGAGTGGAAAAAATTATGAGTGTTAAAAAAATATATATTTATTCCCATGTTTATCAATTTTACATCTTGAATTCAAATGTACCGTACTGTCGGAACCTAAATATATGTCGTCACAAAAAATCTGGTGTGACAAGCCTTCGACAAGAGAAAGTTGTGTGCTGTGCGACCAGTCACAACAGATTTTAAGGCAGGTAATTTAGCACCGTTGGTTGTGGTGAATATCGGTTTCAATAAACCTACCAGGTAGTAAATTTGTTACTTAATTTTAATAAAAAAATTTTATCTCATACCTGACGTTTTGGTTTCGGTTTATCTCGAGCTGTGCGATGAGTCACACCAGATTTTTTATTTTATATGAGTGATGTGAATACCTCATTAAAATACAGAGAGAGAATGAATAAGGAAAAAAACCCCTAAACCTTCCTTCTAAAATTTGTTAAATAAATCTATACAGGGTAATGATTATTCATTTAAGTATACAGGATCTGGATTGGATTATTGGATCTCACCACAATACCATCCAGGCAACTCTACGGGGAGAGGGAGTTGCTGTGACATCCCGTCCTGTGGAGAAGGTTCCCTCTCAGTGATATATCCTTCTAAATGAGTCAGTGCCAAACTAGGGCATCCTCCCTAGCATAGAGGAGCTTGGATTAAAGAAACCGGGCGGAACCTGAAATAAAGATTATCTAGAAATGAAAGCAGGAGGAGAAGTTAGAGATAAGAAATAACGAAACTTCACGGGATGCCGGTAGATGGCTACGACCTGAGGCCAGTGTATGTGTTCTCGTGCACGGAAACACCTCGGGTAAATAAACGTCAATTCAAATAGGAATTTCAAATAATAATAATAATTTATTTATTGATTAAAAAATTAAAGCGGAAATTCAATAAATTTATTTATTTTATTAAGAGCTTTTGAAACAATTGGACTTTCTATTCCCATGCCATTTCATTCATTCATTCATTCATATAAAATTGAAACGCCATTTTCTATGGAATTACATTAAACTCTGAATGAGATGTCTACATTAATATCGATCCATATTCTCTCTCTCTGTATCTTAAAGGGGTATTCACACTACACTCACATAAAATAATAAATCTGGTGTGACTCACCGCACAGCACATAAGAAATGTACTGTCAACTTGTGTCGAAATATATTTATTTAGTACTAGCCGCAATGACCACCTTCGGCGGGTAAGTTAATTACCAATTTAAAATACCTTTATACTTTCTTAATAACGCTTTGAGTTAGGAAGTTTGACTTCAAAAAAATCTCATTAAAAGTAGGCTTGAGCAATATTAAGTTTGTTTAAATCCTATATATTGTTGTTGTTGTTGAAGAAGAGAATAAATTTATTGCAAGGCGAAGGCACTAAAGGAAATGGCGTTTATAATTTATCCTACTCTACAATGACAAATAGTGGAAATATCTCTACTTCATATCGCCTTTGCTCTCGCTTGTCTGTGATCGTAGATAAATAGGAATATTCAATTACGTCACTAGCAATAAGAATTAAAATAATGTATAATCTTGTATTTGGTCACACAGCACACAACTTTCTTTTACTTTCGGTAATTGAAAGTTGTGTTCTGTGCTTGTCACGCCAGATTTTTGTATCAACATACTACATTTTGCCGATATTTTTTTTAAACCCTTTTCGGCCATTTAGGAGTATAATGGCTACCGAGGAACGTTCCACACGTTGAAAAAAAATATGAAGTTTATCAGTTAGCAGTAGCGCAAACATAGGGTGTTAGGGCTTTAGTCCCCCCCCTCCCCCAAGAAGAGAGAAAAAATAGAAATTGACATTACATTGTGTATATTACAAATAGAAAAAAATATAATAGTAGCTTTTCTTTTTATTCCAAAATACATTATATTTTAAAAAGTTTTTCAAGACCACGACCTACCCCTTGCTGGGACTGGCAGCATTTCTGTTCTTTGCATATCAGTCTCTTTCCTTCTATATATTCAACAGACCGTGCGATGGGCCGGCCTGTTCTATTCCTTCCTAGTCGCTAAAACCCCCACCTCTTTCGCCGACCCCGCACCGCGGGATAAAGGCGAAGAAAGAAGAAGAAAAAGAATATGGTTTTACATGTAACCGAAACTTATCAAAGCTTGCCAAAAAAATTCTTTCTACCATTAAAAAATAAGTCATAATAAAACTCAAAATTTCTTTCTGTTTGAGGCTCAACGTCTCAAAATTTCGTTACTACATATACCAGGTACCTCTTTAAAAATAAAATAATAATCTTGTCCTGTTAAAGCTTAATTAATTTTAATTCTAATTTTCTTAGCTTCAAACCATTTGAAATTCAATCCCTAAGATCAAATAGCGAAGCAGATTACTCCGTGACCAGAGCAGCACACTCTAGAACGCTATGTGGTAATAAACAACAGAATTTATTTTCAAAAACAAAGAGTAGTAAAATTTTTATCATATTTTTCTTTTGATCCATTTAATTATATTATTACGGAGATTTTAATTCAAGAGGCGGGTCCGAGTAAATAAATATAAAATATCACCTATGAGAATATAGAAGATACGACATGGTATTTTCTCTCTTTCATTTTTTTTTATTCACCCCTAGGGATTTCTATCTCTCTCTCTCTCTCTCTCTCTTATTTTTTTTTTTATCTTTTCTTTCTTTCCTCCCTCTCTTGTGTAATAAATATATCGGCAGTTTGCAATTTCATTTTCCAACAATGTCATCCCTCCCCCTCCCCTCCACCTCCTTCGTGTAAATGTTTACCGAGAGAGAGATGTTTGCCACAAGATAGAGACACTTTCCTCTTCTTCTTCTTCTTTTTTTTTTTAACTTATCTTTCATCATCTTTTTTTAGACTTTAATCCTTCCATTTTGAATTATTAAAATGTTTATTTAGAATTTTTATTTAGATGATCGACCTACTTGGGAGGTTTCTCCTCTGTCATTCTTTAACCCCGAGTAATATGACTTTACGTTTAGTCATAAATTAATCAAATGCAGGTTAGTCCGTTGCGCCTGTTAATAGGTGACCCGGCGAACGTCACCTAGTGGATCTCATTATCTCCAACATCCCCGGTACAAATTCAATTGAACAAGGATAATTTAAAAAAAAAGGAATAAGAACTCGTTTATGTTAAATAATAAATGAATTTTTATAAAAAAATGGTAGAATTTTTTTTATTAGTGGGCTAGGGTATCGGCTTCTACAAAGAAGTTCCCTGTTCAAATCCTGGACGTGCGGGATTTTTTCATTAAATAAAAATATTTATATAATGTTAACAAATTCTTAAGCCAGCACTGGATTGTAATATTGGATCTTACCACAATAGCCCCCAGGCAACTCTACGAGGAGAGGGAGTTGCTGTGGCATCGAAAAAAAAGTATCGATACTTGTACTTGGTATCGTATCGAAAGGAAAGTCTCGATACCAGTAAGTATCGAGAATATATTTTTTTTTAAGTCCTTTCGTCATCTTAGGCTCCCCTCCGTCGATCACCGGAAAATCAGTGCAATATATGCCCCTTTCCCAAGAGTAATGATCGCAAGGGCCTCCTGGAGGATCAACCCACCCTGGGTTGATTCGCAGCATAAAGTGTATTTAAACAATTTTCACGTAAAGGTTTACTGATAAACTTTTTTTAAAGAGCATCTAAAAAAAATTTATTTAATTATTGACTTTACTGATGTAGTTTTGAAATTTCAGTTCTTTTCGATTTTCTCAAAATTAGCTTCAAAAGGATTTCGATTAAAATAAATTATTTTTTAGATGCTCTTTAAAATGCATATTCTCATTTTGCCATTGAAATCTTCTGAAGACCCCTTTACTCTTGTAATTCATAGAAGAGATATGAGAAATGGTTGCTATGGTAACGAAATATAAATATTTTCCCATGTTTATAAATTTTGCATTTTGAATTCTAATAGGCCTATATATGCGGAAACTAAATATATGTCGACACGGAAAATCTGGTGCGACCAGTCCCACCAGATTTTTTTTTTATTTTTCTCACAATTCGCTTTAACGATATTGTTTAAAAATCAATTATTTTTTATAAGCTTTTTAAAATGTATATTCTTATTTTGTAGACAAAATTGTTTGAAGCCCACTTTACTTTTGTACTTCATAGGAAAAGTAGAAGTCATGGTAACAAAATATAATATATGTATTTAAATTTTATAGCTTGAATTCTAATATATTGCTGGAAACTAAGTATATGTTGACACAAAAAATCTCTGGTGCAAGCACAGAACACAACTTTCGATTACCAAAGGTAAGAGAAAGCTTTGAATAAAATTAGAAGATAAATAAATATTTTCCCTAAATTAGAAAACTTTTTTTTTTATTTATTTTAAAACGCTAAAAAATTCAAGTAGTGCTATACACTATTGTAAACACTAAACCCAAATACTGGTTTCGTGCTCCAAAGCACCTTTTCAGCCTTTATTTTCCGAGTGAAAGACAGTTTCTTAAATCATAAGTGGTGGAGCTGGGATAGCAATGAGCTATAATCACATTATTATTTTATTATTATTTTTTATTTAAGTCAACTAACTGACACTTCTTCGCCTCTAATTTTATTTCCCGAAATAGCATTTAATTTTTTCTAAATTAATTATTTGTTAACATAATCTTATTTATTATTATTATCCCTTCCACACCCCTGAAGTTTCTATTCCTATAAGGTGATTTTAATGATTACAATATACGTTTTTTTTTGTATATTGTTAGATAATAGATGGGTGTGGTTTGGTTGCAAAGGGCATCGTCGTCGTAAGGTATCATCTTGATCATTCCACAGGGCTAATTGAGAGAGAGCGAGAACGAGAGGCTGGTTGGTTGGTCTGTGGCCACTATTTACCAGACAAGGGCACTAAATTTCTCCCACCAGCCGACATTTAATTGAACATTTGCATACACATCTGCTGCCCTCTCTCTGACATTATTATCTCTATTTTAGAATGAATGATACTATTACTTTAACAGGTTAAAAGATGGTAACAAAAAAAAAGAAGGGGGAGTATATAACAAGTAATTTATGAGGTTCTTTTTTCTGGCCTACTAGAAATATCAATATATTTCTTTAAGTATATTAAATCAGAATATTAATCAACTGTTTAGTAACTTAATACACTATTATTTATGGATCTTCAAATTTATTTCAGAATTATGTGGAGGAGCTGGGATAACAGCAAGAAGATAATTGCTATAATAAAGAAATTATTCTTATTATAGAATTTTCAAATTAGTATAGAATACATCTAAAAAAAATTTTAAAATAATAGATCAAATCATTTGAGAATTAGGTGGAGAAGCTGGGATAACAACAAGAAGAAAGATAGTTGGCATAATAAAGAAACTATTCTTATTACAGAATTTTCAGAGTAGTATAGAATACACTCTAAAAATTTTTCAAAATTATAGATTAAAACAAATCTATTTGAGAATTAGGTGGAGGAGCTGGGATAACAAGCAAGAAGATAGTTGGCATAATAAAGAAACTATTCTTATTATAGAATTTTCAAAGTAGTATAGAATACATCTAAATATTTTTTAAAAATTATAGATCAAATCATTTGAGAATTAGGTGGAGAAGCTGGGATAACAACAACAAGAAGATAGTTGGCATAATAAAAAAAACTATTCTTATTATAAAATTTTCAAATTAGTATAGATCACTCCTAAAATTTTTCAAAACTTTTAGATTAAAACAAATTTATTTGAAAATTAAGTGGAGGAACTGGGATAACTTCACAAAAAAGTTTATTATAATGAAACTATTCTTATTCTAGCATTTCTGAAAATAGATATTTATTCTAAGATCATAGCCTTAGTCTTCCTATTATTAATAGTGAGCATATTAGCAGAAGCCTAGGCACACAGTTGCAATGTCGAAATTTACCTTATTGATTCCATTATAGATGTCATTATGTGGAAATTCTAGTAAAATCTGAAGGTCATCCGCTTATCCAATTGATAAC
This sequence comes from Euborellia annulipes, assembly GCA_023213315.1. Taxonomy (NCBI): domain Eukaryota; kingdom Metazoa; phylum Arthropoda; class Insecta; order Dermaptera; family Anisolabididae; genus Euborellia; species Euborellia annulipes. The sequence continues at coordinate 1,723 of JAKCPI010021884.1, read as the reverse complement.
TACAGTAGTTCAATCTAGGAAAGTCTTACAGACTTTCAATTTTCCCCTGAGGTACACCGGATTTCACTAAAAAGGCTAGGTGGAGGAGCTGGGATAACATTAAGAATAAGTTTATTGGTATAATAAAGAAACTATTCCTATTATAGAATTAAGGTATTTTTCGGCACCTAAGGCTATTTAGACTCCATCCCTTATTAATTTTAATTCATTGTTGCGAACTCCGGGCCACTAGATAATTCCTTTGCACCACGGGTCAAGGGCATAAAACAAAACAAAAAATTGATTAAAAGACAAAATAATAAAAGTGGCATAAACAAAACATTTCATTTCATTCGTCATTTGATGATGAAAGGGTTTTTTTTTGAGCAATTTTGATCCTTTTGCAAATAGAAGAGGTCAGAGTGAGAGAGTTGCTTTCCAGTTATAATCCTCTCTCTCTCTCTCTCTCTTTTTAAGGTCTTTTGAGGCAAAGTTTATATCACCTTGGAACTCCCGTGGGGGGATTCCCAACTCAAGTGAAGGAGAAATGGAGGGGATTACATCTCTCTCTTTGGGAATGGAAGGAGGGATTAAGAGAGGCATACACACAAATCCTTAAATATTACCTTTCAAATTTACAGCTATATACGTTAGCTACATAGAAAAGATGATATTATATAAAAAGAATTTTATTGGTAGTATATTTAGCCTCAATTTTAAATTTTTTTTTTTTTTTTTTTTTAACTCAATAATAATTTATTTTTACAGATAAAATTTCAATTTACAATTATTTATATTCTTTTTGGAAACTAATAGTAGTTAATTAGAATTGATCACGATACCATAACTGGAAATTTTAAGTGGAGGAGCTGGGATTTTAATGTTATTTTTAAAGAACTTATTTGAACAGGACGAAAATTAAGGAAAACAAAGTAAGTAAAAATTATTGTACGTTTTTGAAAGTTAAAATATTTTGCATTTATGATTTAACGGAAGAAATAAAACAGTAAAAATTTTTTCAGGAATCGCTTTATACCATATATTTGCAAATATTTTGGCCTGGCCATCTTCAGTACAGGATATAGTTCTTTGGCGATCTTTTGTCTGAGTAGGGGAAGATGAGCATTCAAGTGTTGGTTCACGAAACCAGCAACAATTTTATTATCATTATTATTTAGCATTTAATTTCAATTGATCACAATAATTGGAAATGAAGTGGAGGAGCTGGGATTTTGATATGGATTTTCAAAAATTAAGATTTTTTATCATGAGTCCTAGGTTAGATATATAGGAAAGGCGTGTTTTTTGTCGGTGTGAACAAGTGTTCAATTACTTGATAAAAAGGTACTCATGGCCAAGATAGGCTGGATATTTAGTGCTAGACTCTCAAGAATTAAGAATCATTATTTTATAGCAAAAAATTTTATTCACAGGTATAAGCTTATCTCATAAAATTCGACTAATCGCATTACGATTGAACTTCATATCAATTTTTTTATAACTTTTTATAGAGGCGTGAAAAAATTTCAAATAATTTAAATTAATATAACTAAATTAACATTTTTTTTATTACTACACCAAATAAATATTTTTTATTAGTTATTTATATAAGCTCTAAAACGGTTATGAAGTAGAGGAACTACGGATAGAGATAAAATTTAAAAGGTAGAATTTTATATTCACTACCTATATCTATCTATTTAAACTAATTGCGAGATATCTTTTAAAGTCAATTTGAATTTAT
>JAKCPI010021883.1:0-16204 GCA_023213315.1 Euborellia annulipes | reverse complement strand
CTATCCTCCCACCCGCCAAAACCCAAATTAAAAACCCCCAATTTTTTAAATATTTTTAGAATTTATATAATTTTTATATATATAATCTATTTGCGAGATTTAATAATTTTTTTTTTAGAAATTTAATTTTTCTATACGATATTTATTACTTTTATATTTCTTTTAACATCTTTTAAACCATAGGTTCTCAACGTATGCGATAACGACCCCCTGTGGGCGTTTCTGACTTTCAGTCGGCGGTTAAAGACCCAGAGCAAATTAGCGGCCATTGTGATGGTGCAAAAGTGGCGTGGGAAGATTAAAAATATTGTCTAAAAAAGGGGAAAAAAATACTCTTTAAACATTTACTAAAAATTAATATTGTTTAATTTTTAACTTTGCCCATCAACCGTAGGTTGGACAGGTAAAGTTAACGTAATCGTAAAAAAAATCGAAATTTTTCTGAAGCTGCCAAAATGCGTTTTGAGGTCCCCTGAATCCATTTAAGAAGTTTTTGGAATGATGTCTGTTAGTGTGTGTGTGTGGTTCTTTTTATACCCATCCAACTGAAAATAGATACGGGGTCTTAATGGCCTTCGATGCCTAAAAAGGCTTTAATTTAAATTTAAAATAAATAAATCCTGAGACAAAAATCTGTTTTAACCTAACCACCCTCCCCCCCCTTCCAATTTTTACGAAATTTAGCATTCTTCAATTTTTCTAAATATCAACATTTTTTTTTTTTTTTGTTTTTTTTTTTTGGCTTAAATAAGAATGCCTGCACCCCAAATAATATATATTCATAACGGTTATCGTATAAACCCTTACATGGCCTAAGTTGCCGAACAGACTGTGTACATGTGGGTTTGAGTGTGGATGGGGAAAAAGTTTCTGTTAAAAAAAAAAAATTTTTATTTATTCCAAAAATTTGTATTTTGACAGCTACATTACGTTTATTGCCTTGGCGTTATTTAGGAAGCATCTTTCGAAATTTTAATTTTAAGAGCACTGAATTTTCATTTTTGAGCTTTTTTTTAAATTTTATAATGACCTTTAAACGGGTTGAGATATCAATTTGCTTTTTGCGCTAAAGAAGAAACGAGGCATCGAGGATTGGCCACAAATTAAGAAGGTTTACGATCCGGGAAATTCAGGGTTTCAACGATGGTCGTGCAAGAAACATGTAGTAAACTCTAAACTTGCCCGCCAAAGGCGGGCAATTGCTCGCCGAAGGCGAGCAAAAGAGCTCGCCGAAGGCGAGCTCGGGGTCCAGGGGGCGAAGCCCCCCTGGCTAGCGCAAGGTTCGCCGAAGGCGAACCTTGCGGCTAGTTTAAGTATATTTTGATGAATACCACATAGAAGTATTAAGTTAAAGATAAATTTTATTTTACTATAACGCTTGTGTTTGAATTCTAACATAATTACATTTAAATAAATTCAAAAAAAAAAAAAAATTTACGGCACAATATATTTAAATAAATTTATTTATAAATTATCTCGCTTAAACTGTCAAAAAATTTCAAATATTTATATCGTATTTTCCAGTTGAGCTCGTTGGGATTTAGAACCAACTAGCACACACACACACACAGAGGAAGCATATCTCGACATCCTTCAATGGTACAGACAGACAGGCAGACGACGAAGAGACGAGAGGGAGAGGAGATAAATAGAAAAATTTTCAGGGTTCAAAGGAAGCTTTCAGATAAACATGGCGAGAATCAACCAGAGAGAAGCTTTTTGGGAGAGTTCTTTTTTTTTGTGCCACTTTCTCTCTTTTTCTAACACATATATAGAGAGAGATAAAAACTACAGAAATAAAAAAAAATCCCCGCCTCGTTAAAAACATATTTAATTTACAAAAAAAAAAAACGAATTTTTTTTTTTTATTCTTTAGATTTATTTAATAAACAAATATTTTTCAAATGTCATTCATTCTTTTATGCCAGTTTATTTATTGATTGAATTTTTCAAATATTTTTTTATTTACTATATAAATTTTAAAAAAAAATTCAAAAACATCCCAGCTTCTCCACTTTATTTTATTCCAAGAATTCAACAATTGAAAATAAATAAATATATAACTGGGAAGGTAAAAGATAAATCTTTATTATTAATAAAAAAATTTAAGAATTGACATAAATTGAAATTTATTCTCCCACTGCGAAGTAGTACCGAGGTTTAATTCTCATTTCATTTACTACGGATCAGGGGTTTATTTCCGGCTTTAAACAATAATTTTTTTTCTAATTCACATTGTCTATAAATTTAGAATAGAGACGGAGTCTTAATCACCTCAAATAGTCATACCAATCATAAAAAAAGAAAGGTTATTTTTGTTGAACAATTGTCCAAATTAACCAATAACATTTAACAATACTAAAACAAAATATTCAATATCCTTTTTTAATTCTTGATCCCAGCTCCTCCACTTATCCTTTTTTATAAAACCCAACCAGATGCAGTTATCAAGAACAAGAACAAGTTGGGATACTAATAGAATATTTGACAGAACAATGCAGACCTAGGAAAAATCTTAAGAATACGTCTGGAAGGATAGATAATAGATAGATAAGCATGACCTCTTGGACCATACTAATAGGTACACATTTTTTTTCTCTACAATGTATTTCATTATCCTCTCCAGGTTCAACAAACCAGCTGCCCCCCTCTACTCATAAATATCTTTAGTATTGGCTCATAAATACGAATAAGACTTCGGGATGCCGTTCCACAAGCTGACAGACCCGACAGCGAACGACTTGCCTAACGTCGTCGTCCGATGTTTAGCCATCCGCAGGTCGACGGATTTTTTGGTATAAGCTCGGTTCTAAACTTCAAGTCCTCATAAAGATACATAGGTCTATTGTTCTCCAAGAGACTGAATACATAACACCCTAAGAAATACAGGAAATCTGTAATTTTGCCTATTTTTCAATTTCAGCCATACCAGTAGAGGAAAGTGAAACTTGTGAATCAACGGAAGAATTCCCAGCCCATTACAAGGATTCTGGAACCCTGGCCTTCAAGAGGAGAAGAATATAGGGAGGATATTATCTAAAGTCAAAGAAACTTCCATTCTTAGGTTGGGACAAGATCCTTTTTCGAGGTTGCCCATCCAGAGAAAGAATCGACGGGGTCTACATCCTAGGAGAATGTTAGAAAGGAGAGTACCATAGATTGCAGAGAAACATAGAATCAATCAATCAAAGGAAAAAAGAATAAAAAAATAGTGAAAAAAAAAGAAAGCACATCTTGAACAACAATAGTCATTGAATAATTTATATAGCTTTGCCAAATGTAAAAAATAAATAAGATCTTGTGGGAAAAAGTGGAGGTGCTGGGATGTCTTCTTTTAAAGATATCATATTTAGTATATTTTTTTTTTTTTAATTAAATTACTTTTTTTCCACTCTTTTGGTTCATTTAAAGAAGAAGAAAAAGAGCTCTCACACTCCTACCAACCAATTCTCCCCCCACTGAAAAAGCTTTGGATTAATTTGTAAGAACTAATTAATTGCTCTTGGCTGCTGAAAAACTTTTTCCTTCTTTCTCTCTCTCTCTTTATAGGCATCAAGAGAGAGAGTCCATTTTGCAGAAACCAATCAGAGACATTCATTCATTCATTCATTGGTTGGTTTTTGGGAAAAAAAAGAGAGAAGATTCCCCCAAAGGGGAATTTTTGGTTATTGCTTCGGCTTTTCTTTCTTTCTTTTGGAAAAAAAAGAGAGAGACATTAAATTCCAAGCTTTGATGGTAAAATACAAATAGAAAAAATAAAAAGAGAGAGACTCAAATTGCATAGGATCCATGTTCCTCTTTTATTTAAAGATGAGATTTTTTTTTTTAAGAGAAATATAAAAACCAATCATTATTATTATTATTATTATTAAAAATGAAGAAAATAGAGATTTCATTCGTCAATCATCCTTTTTTTTTCTTTTATTTAAAGAGAAAGAAAAGAAATTACTTTTTAATCATTATTTGACTTTGCTTATGACGATGTTAAAACTACTACTATAAAGACCCATTAATTTGCGTTAATTATTATTGAAATTCCTATCGGGATCCCTGTTTATTTCCTCGAGGTGCTTTCGTGCACGAAGACACACACCTCAAACACAACCGGCCTCTGGCCGTAGCCATCTACAGGCGCCCCATGAAGTTACATCATTTCCTATCTCTAACTCCACCTCCTGCGTTAATTTCTAGCTAGTGAACTAATCCTTATTTCTGGTTTCACCCGGCTCCTTTTATCCAACCTCTTCTATGCTCTGGATGATGTCCTAGTTTGAGGAGGAACTCCCTCAGCACCGGCGTATAGCCTGCTCCTTCCGAAGAATGCTGCACTAAGAGGGAACCTTCTTTACGTCTCTTCTACAGGACGTGATGTCACAGCAACTCCCTCTCCTCGTAGAGTTGCCTGGGGGCTATTGTGGTGAGATCCAATATTCCAATCCTGTGCCTGTTTGAGGATTAGTTTACATTAAATAAACATTTTTATTTAATGAAAAAATCCCCAAACTTCTTTGTAGAAGCCGACATCGTAGCCCACAACACCATGAGCCTCACAATGTATTTATAAAATTATCGCTCTTATCATATGTGATAAATAACATCATTTAAATGTCCACCAATGAACATCAAAACTCACGCTCGCACATTACAACATCACTTTTTCAATTTCGATCCTAAAGTTGTTTTTCAGCTATGCAATTATTTTTGGCTTTTTTTTTTTAAAGAAAAAACATTCACACTTTTTTCTCATTCACACTCACACTCACACACACATTCACACAGTCTTTTCGGCAGCTCAGGCCATATAAGACATTTACGATAACCGTTATTTATGAATTTGAATATATTAGGGTCCAGGCATTTTTATTTAAGCCATCTGGTATCCAGATGGCTTAAATAAAATCATCGGACTGCCTGGGATCCGAACCCGCGACGTTTGGGATATGAGGTTAGCACGCTAACCTCTACACCACGCCCCGTGGGCTATTTTTGGCTTATTCATATAGACATTACTTTTCAAAAAAACCCACTGAGGTTAAATTGCACGATCTAGGTGCCCAGTTCACGTCACCATTGAAATTAATCGTCCTGGAAACTTACAAGGGGACGGCCAAGTGAGTATATCACGGATTCGTTTGAAAAAAATTGAGGTGATACTTTGAGCCAAAAAAATTTTCACGTGTTTCGGCGTTTTACTCCATAGAGCCCTGATTGGCCAAAAAAAATAAATAAATACCGAAACAATTTTCGCGCTTTCAAGTAGTTTCTGTTTGAAACATTACGTAACAGTCAGCTGTGGCTAGGTTGGTAGCGTAGCCGACTGGTAAGTATGTGGTCCCGGGTTCAAACGACGGAGTAAGTATTTTTTTTTTTTTAATCTTTTTATGTTATTGTAACAAACAATATATTTAAAACTGTTTCATATTTTTTTTTCATATTTTATTATTTTTTTTTAGTAATTAAATTTTAAAATTTTGTTAAAATTGTTTTTCGAGTTTATTTATTACCTTAAAATTAAAATTTAATTTAAATTCATGAAGAAAATATCATTTATTACAGTATATAAATATATTAAGAAATAAAGAAGGCATAAAATAATCCATTAAATAAATAAATACGTGATATTAATAAAAAATTTATTTGCTTATATTTAATAAAAGAAATTAGGTAGTCAAGCGAATATAGATAACTTACTTTGTTAATTTACTTGTACACTTACCCCACACGAAGTAGGGTGATATAAGTCATAAAAACATGCAAAACAAATAAGTAGGCGACAATTAGCGCAGTTTATAAAGGATATTTAAAAAAAATTTTAAAATTTAATTACTAAAAAAAAAATAATAAAATATGAAAAAAAAAATATGAAACAGTGTTCGCGCCAGAAAATGGATCACGAATTCTCCGCTAGATGGCAGCAGGCAGAGGACAGGAAACAGGAAACCGGAACTGGCTCAGGTCACTCTACTAAAACCTGAAGCCAAGTCTCCACTTCGTTTCCGACTTGTGCCAAGTCTATTGCTAAAATCTGCGTTCTGCTAATTAGCAAACTACATCGTTCTGCGTCCCTACCAAAACTCCGAGCTGGTAAACGGTTTAGGGCCGGAATTCCACTTATCTGATACACTACTTGACTTCTGCCTATCATCTGATTCTCCTTCGATTTACTTACGGAACCACGCCAGATATATCATTTTTCATCTACCACGCCACGCCATTCTATTATACTCACTATTCATCCCTTTCTTTTCCTCAATTTATTTCTTCCATTCTTAATTACCGGTTATTCAAAATTTTCCACCCTTTCGGCCCAAACCAGTTTAAATTACATTTTCGGTTCAACTTTGAAGAAAGAAGAAGTCTTTTTTTATAACAAATTTGTGAATAAATTAATTCTGTGTCATAATTCATCGTCTTTTCATTCCGTTTTCCCAGACTAAGTCGGTCTTATGTAAGCTAAAATTACAGTCCTACCCACCATCTTCCAGCATCATTTGTAACCCGACAAACAGTTTTAAATATATTGTTTGTTACAATAACATAAAAAAGATTAAAAAGAAAAAAAATTACTCCGTCGTTTGAACCCGGGACCACATACTTACCAGTCGGCGACGCTACCAACCTAGCCACAGCTGACTGTTACGTAATGTTTCAAACAGAAACTACTTGAAAGCGCGAAAATTGTTTCGGTATTTATTTATTTTTTTTTGGCCAATCAGGGCTCTATGGAGTAAAACGCCGAAACACGTGAAAATTTTTTTGGCTCAAAGTATCACCTCAATTTTTTTCAAACGAATCCGTGATATACTCACTTGGCCGTCCCCTTGTTAGATCGCAATAGCTCAATGTTTTCATGTATGGTGTGACTCGTAGCACCATCCTGTTCCCTAAGAGTGATTTATTAACAATAAATAAAAGGATGCAATTGGACCAAAACGTCCCGCTAAGTCATCTCTAGTTTATTTATTTATTTTTTTTTTTGTTCAAAGAATTGCTTTGGACAGAGAGACAGCCAGCCGAAGACCTTAATAGGATTTCCATCAAAAGCCTCATAAAAAAAAGAGAGAGAGAGAGAAGAAGAAGAACAAATCGTGACCTGACAAAAGGTCGGACTGAAAACGAGCGAAAAAAAAAACAAAGAAAGCTTCTAAATTTATTGGTTCTATAGAATTCTAGAATTGTATATTAAAACGGAGCAAAAATTAAATGGGAGTAATCAAAACAAAACTTTTAGTGATTTTTACTTTCTCTTACCTAAGATAGTATTAGTTTCATGTCAAACATTTGATTTTGATATTTTTATGGACATATATACACGTTTTGAGTCCAAAAATATTCCCCCAAAATGATCTATCTGTCTCTGTTCAATTTAAAGCATGATGAAATTTAGCTACGAGGTTGAAATTTTATATTTAAGTTAGGCACTCATCTAGGAAGCTTTTGAACAAAATCAGCCAAACAGTATTAGTACTTTACTGATGTACTTTTAGAGTTTTTTTCGAACTCACAACGTTCGGTATAGAAGGTAGGCACGTTACCAACTACATCAAGCCAGAGGGCAGTGAAATAATTAACCATATCTGAATTTCAATACTAATCCTCCAGAGTGCAGCAGTTCCTTAATGCAAAAAAAAAAAATCTGAAAAAATCTAAAAATTTATAATGTGTACTTAGATTAAATATAATTTAAGTTCTTATTGATTGCTGAGATGTAAAATAAATATTTATTTATTTATTTGAAATTCCTAGAGGGATCCCCGTTTATTTACCCGGGGTGCTTAAGGGCACGAAGACACACACGTCAAACCAAACCGGCCTCTGGCCGTAGCCATCTACCGGCACCCCGTGAAGTTACATCATTTACATCTATATAATTAAATATTTATTAATTCCGAAAAAATAAGGGTTTGCCGCCGGGAGTTGAACCACGGATCCTCCAATTTGTACTCGGAGTGCCCTTATTTTTTCGGATATATGAATTAATAAATATTTAATTATATAAATTTCCATTTCGCGGCTCACTAACGCGATATATATAATATCTTAAATATTATATATAATTTCTTATTTATTAATCATTTACATCATCTCTAACTCCTCTTCCTTCGTTCGGTTCTAGCTAGTGAACTAATCCTTATTTCTGGTTCCACCCGGCTCCTTTTATTTTTCTTCTATGCTATGGAGGATGTCCTAGTTTGAGGAGGGACTCCCTCAGCACCAACTTCTTTCGAAGAATCCATCATAAGAGGGAACCTTCTTTACGACCCTTCCACAGGACGGTATGTCACAGCAACTCCCTTTCCTCGTAGAATAGTCTGGGTGCTATTGTGGTGGGATCCTATATTCCAATCCAGGGCCTGCTTGAGGATTTGTTTACATTAAATAAATATTTTTATTTAATGAAGAATCCCGCACGCCCAGGGTTTGAACAGAGACCTTATTTGTAGGAGCCGACACCCTAGCTCACTACACCAGCGAGCCCCCGTAAAATAAATAAATGTATATTTAAAGAGAAATTAAATATAAGACTTTAACTTTGATTAATTTTTTTCTCAAAAGAGTAAATAGTGGACTTAAAACAATTTTGCTCTAAACCCCTTATATATAGGTAAGAGAAAGTTTTGAACTTCAAATTTTTTAATACCACGTCTATTGTTTCGGGTTTTTTTTTACTCTCCTATTTATCTTCTACAAACATAAATAGAGATAATGGGGAGTAAATATCCAATTTCTAGTCATAGAGTAGAATTGCAGGGTCTGATATTTAGTTGGTAGCATCAAAGTATACGTAATTATCGATGCTTTAACTAGAATAGAGAGGATTTGATCCCCCAGCACTGAAATAGTATTATTATCTCGGCCATAACGATCTGACGACTTATAAAGACCAAAAGGCAATTAGAGGCTTATTAAAGGAATACCCCTCCCTCTCCCCTCACCTGCTCTACCCATAATCCTATTCACCACTTTATCCTTATTAGTAGTGTAATATAATTAGTCTTAGATACATGTATATTGATTAATTAATAATATTTAATCCCATTTTGAATAATTAATAAAAGAACTTATATAAAAATGATTACAAAAATTTATTTTTTTAGGGGCTCACTGGTGTAGTGGGCTAGGATGTCGGCTTCTACAAAGGAGATCCGTGTTCAAATCCTAGTCTTGGTGGATTTTTCACTAAATAAAAAAATATATATTTAATGTAAAACAAATCCTCAAGCAGGCACTGGATTGAAAGATTGTATCTCACCAGAATAGCCCCAGGCAACTCTATCAGGAGAGGGCGTTACAGTGACATCCCGTCCTGTGGAAGGGACGTAAAGAAGGTTCCCTCTCAGTAATGCATTCTTCGAAAGGAGCAGGTTCTAAGGGAATTCCTCCTCAAACTAGGGTCTCCATAGCATAAGAAGAGGTTGGATAAAAGGAGCCAGTTGGAACTAGAAATAAGAATTAGTTCACGAGCTAGAGACGAGGAGTTAGAGATATGTGACTTCACGGGGTGCCGGTAGATGGCTACGGCCAGAGGTTTGAGGTGTGTGTCATCGTACACTGAAGCACCTCGGATAAATAAACGGAAATCCCGATAGGAATTTCAAATAAAAAAAAATTATTTTTTTAATAAGAGAGCTGGTGTAGCGGGTTAAGGTGTCGGCTTTCACAAAGAAGATACGTATTCACGCCTTGGGCGTGCGGGTTTTTTCATTATTGGAATATAGAATCCCAACATAATAGCCCCCAGGCAACTCTACGAGGAGATGGAGTAGTTTTGACATCCCGTCTATGGAAGGGACGAAGTCTCCCTCTCAATGATGTATTCCTCGAAAGGAGTAGGTGCTGAGGGAGGCCCTCCTCAACTAGGACATTCTCCCTAGCATTGAAGAGGTTGGATTAAAAGAGCCGGGTGGAATCTGATATTACTATTAGTTCACTAGATAGACATGAAAAAAGGAGGGGGATCCGAGATATGAAATGATTTAAGTTCACGGGATGCTGGTAGATGGCTACAGCAGCCAGAGGGCCTTTACAGGAGCCTACATCCTAGACCGTCACATCTTGGACATTTTAAATTTTAATAAAATCAACTCATCTCAGACTGGCAACGAAGAGAACAACAGTCGTTGCTGTTAAATGATGCCAAACGTGGCGAAATCTCGGATAGGTGAACTCGAGAAATCAGCACGTTCAATGTCTTTCCGTGGCCATCGTTATTATTTATAAAATAAATATGGCTTATATAATTTATCGAAACCACTAATCGCTGAGGAGTAAGAGTAAAAAAAAAAAAAAAAAAAAAAAAAAAAAACCTAGCTCTTTTTGTAATTGAGATATTTTGTTCACAGACATACAGACTGACAGATCATGTTGCAAAAACCACTTTTTACTTTCTCTTACCTATGTATATATATATATATATATATAGAGAGAGAGAGAGAGAGAGAAAGTATTGGATTCATGTCAAAAATTCGCATGGTTTTCGCGACATGGTCTGTCTGTGGGTGGATGGGTGTGTGTGTTCAATGCATGAAGGAATTAAGCTATGAGGATGAAATTTTATATTTAAGTTTTATACCCTCCTGGACCGTGAAAATAAGCTTTTAATCAATATTATCTCCAACGATCTTTTTTTTTTAAATTCAAAAATCAATTAATTTTTAGATTCTCTTTAAAATGTATATTCTCATTTTGCCATTGAAATCTTCTGAAGACCACTTCACTCTTGTTCTTCATAGGAAAGATAGAAATGGTTGCCATCGTAACAAAATATAAATATTTTCCTATACTTATTTATTTAACATCATGAAAATCGAATGAACCATACTGTCGGAAACTAAATACATGTCGACACAAAAAATCTGGTGTGACAAGCACAGTACACAACTTTCGATTACCGAAGATAAGAGAAAGTTGTGTGCTGTGCGCCAGTCACACCAGATTTTTTGAATTCAGGGGACCTCAAAGCGTGTACATCCATCAAATTCTCAACATCGAACTTTTTGACTTAAATGCAATAATTTCTCTCGCTATATATTAACATATATAGAAGTAAGAGAAAGTAAAAAACTAAATTAATTTTTTAATTTTATAATATTATCAAAAAAATCACCAATTATTATTATTATTGTAATAAATTAAAGAATTCAATAAAAATTTGCTTAATATTTTGATTAATAAAAAAAAGAATTAAAGGATTTTATATATAAGTTTATTTATTAATTAGCATAAGCGAGATTTTAAATTTATTTTATTTTTTTAATTATTCTAGTTTTAATTATGAAATTTTATTCTTCAATCATGCAAGATATTTTAGGCGATGTGTTTAGATTACTGACCAGAGAGAAAATATATTTTTTATAAGCCTTTTCAATTTGAAATACATTTTTCTCGCATGTAACGATAAACTCTTGACTCCTAGTCCAAAAAAGGCAAGAACTCTTCTACTGTGATATGATCGAAGATAATCGTAATTTTTTAATCTAAAAATGCAAATATCATTAATATTCAACCTATAATAATAAATAAATTGGTGACAAAGTAGAAAATAAATTTTGGTATTTTTTTTTTAACGACTAAGTAGTTGAGCACTCTTGCAACAGATGTCAAGCTAGTCTAACAGCCGCCATTATCAGTTCTTTTATAAGCCTATATTTATATATTACTTTCTCTTACCTATGTATATATGTAATATATATATATAGAGAGAAAGTATTGGATTCATGTCAAAAATTCGATGTCGAGATTTTGATGGATCTTCACGTTTTTAGGTCCCCTGAATCCAAAAAAGTGGTTTTCGCGACATGGTCTGTCTGTGTGTGGGTGGGTGGGTGGGTGGGTGTGTGTGTGTGTGGGTGTGTGTTCAATTTTAAGGATGAAGGAATTGAGCTACGAGGTTGAAATTTTATATTTAAGTTAAACACCCCCGGGACCGGAAAAATAAGCTTTTAATCAAAATCGGCCAAAGATTACTAGTACTTTACTGATGTACTTTTTCAGTTTTTTTCGATTTTCTCAAAATTTGCTCCAACGATTTTTTTTTTAAATTCAAAAATAATTATTTTTTAGATGATCTTTCAAATGTATATTCTCATTTTGCAATTGAAATCTTCTGAAGACCACTTTACTCTTGTATTTCATAGGGAAGATAGGAGAAATGGTTGCCATGGTAAAAAAATATAAATATTTTCCCATACTTATAAATTTTACATCTGAATTCATATGTTCCGTACTGTCGGGAACTAAATATATGTCGACACAAAAAATCTGGTGTGACAAGCACAGAACACAACTTTCGATTACCGAAGGTAAGAGAAAGTTGTGTGCTGTGCGCCAGTCACACCAGATTTTTTTTTATGCTGTTTTATTGATATATAATATTTATAAACTATTCATTATTAAAAGATCAACTAAATGCCTGGCCAAATTTTTTTTTTTGCACCAGGGCTACCTCATAGTTTAGTGCCATTGCATGAAAAAATTCTGAAGGCCCTTATGATCTCCAAAAATACCCCAGCAGTAGGAGATTTGAGTAAGCGTTTTTAAAAAGTGGATTGGGGTTTTTCTCGGTAAATGGAAATACCGTAGATATTATTATCCTGATTCATTTAGGAGGAAAGAGATGACGCACAAACATTGACTGATTGATCTTCAATTTGCAGAATGTCGATAATAGTTCAACTCCATGTAATGTTTTTTTTTTTTTTTTTTTCGTATTGATTAAAGAATAAAGAGAGATATTATAAAAAAAATTCCTCTTATTAAAATGGAATTAAATACATACATTTTTTGTTTTATGCCAATTTTTATGGATTTCCCAATACAATTGGATACAAATACCCTCTCTTTCTCTCCCTTTTTCTTTTCTGCAACCAGCAGCAGGAATGTTTTATTCAGATGATGTTGGTGGGTGCTGGACCTTACATGTTTATAAACATGAGGAGGCGGGCGTTTTTTGACTACCAAAACGGAGAGAGGGGTCACTCACTCCGTGTAAGAAACAAACAAACAACACTCAGGTGTTTTTTTGTATAAAATAGAAATTGGTGTTCACACACAATTCTTCCCATTCGTATAAAACTGCATTTTCTACAAATTAAACTACTCCAGTGGAATATTTTTTTTCCAGATTGTACTTACAATTTTTTTTTTTTTTAAAGTGGAACTTTTATTTGATGACCTCAAATTTTTTCACTCTTCTATCAGCATGTTGCGTTACAAGCCGTGACGTCAAAGGCCATGACGCTACAAGCCATGACGTCACAAGCCGTGACGAAAAAAAATAGGAAAGTTGAAATTTAATATATATGACGAATTATAAAAAATAATTGTGAGTTTTAATTATTCAACTTTTAAATTGATAAGATATAATTTTTAAAATAATTTAAAATGATTCAATTCAAATCTTCAATTACTAAATAAATATTGTTCTCAGTTTTTAACATGCGTCTATTTATTTCCCATTATCATTCCCATTTTTCAATTATTAAGTTAAGATTAAAAACGCGATTTTAATACCTTTAATTGAATAATTTTGTGAAAATTTTCAGTTAAACGCCTACGATCTAAAAAAAAAAGTTTCACTTGCTTCATAGTTTCATAAAACCACACAGTTTTTTATTAACATTAATATGGGAGATATAATTGTGGAGTGTCCGCATGTCAGTTAGATTCTATTTGATTAAATTCTCATTAGGATTTCGAAATTAAACTTTGCGCCATTATTTGTATATTTATATATTTACAAAATTTTAATACAATACAATACACTGATTCACATTCATATACATTTTTATCTATATTTCCTATTACATTATACCGTATTAACATATGGACTTTGAAATATTGGATCTTAGAATACCCCCCAGGCAACTCTACGAGGAGAGGGAGTTGCTGTGACATCCCGTCTATGTGGAAGGGACGTAAAGAAGGGTCCCATGCAATCTTCGAAAGGAGTCGGTGCTGGGGGAGTTCCTCAGAACCCGCGATCCTTGGTATACAAGACCAGCACGCTAGCAACTACACCAAGCCCGAGGGCTTGTGGCCGTTCCAAGCTCTTAGCCTTTCGTTGTCCTTATGAGAGTTCATGCGAATGTGTGTTCGCTGAAATTTTAACTTCCATTTATTCTCGCCTCCCACTCTGAAAATGGCCTAGACCAGTGGCCGGAACGGCAACAATGAAAGTAATAATTTTGGCTGATTTTTTTAAAAAATAAAAAAAAAATCTTTTTGACTCCGTCTTATTTTATTAATGATATTAACTGTGAAAGCCTAAACTCCAAAAATTTATTATCTTGAAGTATTCAACTTTTGTTTTCCAAAACGTTGTTTCAATAAATACCTGAAAAACTATTTTTTTGATACCGGAGGCCATTTAGAGCTCGTCTCTATTTAATTACTATTATTTCTTCATTATAGTCATGTTGGGTGGAGTTTCGAAAGTGGACTGCGCAGCTAGTAATTGATATTTGTGTTAAATTTTACAATTTAATTAATTTTATAAAAAACAAAAAGAAAAGAAAATGAATGGTTCCGTCCCCTTGAATGGATTGCATGCTATCGACTGCTCACTGCTGCCATCTGGAGAGGATAAATTCATAAAATTTGAGGGGTGGGACGCAGCTGTTTGTGAAAGCCCTTCTCTCTCTCTCTCTCTCTCCCTCTGAGCAGATGCCCTCTTAACGCCCACATCCCCCTCTCTTAAAATACGACCCTACAAGACGAGATAGAGAGAAAGAGAGATGCTTTAATTAAAATAATAAGAACAAAAAAATATTTTCCTATCGGCTACTAAGGCCATTTAGAAGTTTTGTTTTTTTTAAATTTTTAATCTACTGATGGCAACTGGATGATGTTTTGCAGAATAAAGTTGTTGAACGAGTTCCCAAAAAGACACGTTCCTCAAACCCAACCGCCATTTAAAGGCACCTCGTGAAGTTACATTATTTCCTATCTCTAATTCCTCCTACTGCGTTCAATTCTAGCTAACGAGCTAATCATCTAGTACCATCCGGATCCTTTTATTCAATTTCTTCTATGCCTCTTCTATGAATCATTTAGAGGGAACCTTCTTTACGTCCCTTCCACAGGAGGGGATGTCACAGCAACTCCCTCTCCTCGTAGAATTGCCTTGAGGCTATTGTGGTGAGATCCAATATTCCAATCCAGTGCCTGCTTGAGGATTTGTTTACATTAAATAAATATGTTTAATTAATGAAAAAATACCGTAAGCCAGGGTTTTCCAAACTGTGAGGCGCTCCTTCCTAGGGAGGCGCGGGCAAGTCTATGGGGAGGCGCGAATATTAGCCACAGCGAACAATTTTCTAAATGATTACTAAAGTCTTATAAATAAAATAATATAATATAACTTAACAGTTAAGTTTGTATTAATAAATGTAGTTTATTAGTCACGTCGAGTTTTTTTTTTTACGCCCTGAGGATGGTCGCAAATCTGACCTAAACGTCGGCTTGAAGTGACTAATAAACGAAACAAACGTAGCTGCTCTGCTTACTATATTAATAAATTTTTTGCAATAAAAATTTTTGTGTTTGTATTAGTTTATAAAATGAGGAGGAGGAGGGGGGGTAATGGAGGCTTTATACGACTAAATATTTTTAAGGGAGGCGTGGTAATATAAAGTTTGGAAACCACAGCCGTAAGCCCAGGATTAGAACACGGATCTTCTTTATAGAAGTATTATTTTGTTTTATGTATTAATATTTACATATTTATGTATTTATGTAAAAAAATTTATAATTTTTCTTCTGAGAGATTTAATTAATTATAATTAATTGGTTTTAATTTTTTATGTGGTGAGTTAGAACCCAGTGCTTTCCAAAGGGTAAAATTCAGAAATTTTTTGAGCCGCCTTTTTTGGGATATGGAGACTATTATTTTTCTTAAACTCTTCAAAACATTCTCTTATAAAAGTGGGCAAAACGTAATCTGATCTAATCATTGAACAAGTGCTGATTAAATATCGGGAAAGCTTTGTAACTTTTGTTTTAAGCTATTCTGAAAACAGGTAGTTTTTTATTAATTATATTTTTAAAAAATTAAAAAATGATCCAAAAGAGTTTAAAAAAAGTTTTTAAAGTAAAACTTTAATTTGATCGATACAAATTTTTTCGTTTTCTCTTATCAGCATGTCGCGTTACAAGCTGGTCACGTCAAGGGCCGTGACGCTACAGGTTATGACGCCCCAAGCCG
>JAKCPI010021882.1:0-39631 GCA_023213315.1 Euborellia annulipes | reverse complement strand
AATATTAGGGGTATTCATGATCTTGTATATACGACGTCCTATCGTCTTAAAAGTCTCCTATGCCTTATTTGAGTATACGATATACGACATTTACCTCTCGTATTGCTAAATAGTACATAGGACGGCCAGAGGTCTCTTATATCGGTGTCGTATGTTGTAAATCGATTTCCGCCCTTAGAAATGTCAAAGTTTTTCTAACCTAAAAAGTGCTTGTGCAGTTTGTGTTTTGTTTTCAAGTGTTTAGTGTGTTGTTTTGTTTGTTTCTCTTATTTATTTATTTAAAATAAAAATGAATGAGATATGTGGCGACAATTTTAAAAAGAAAAAGACTTTTAGTAGGTTATTAATGTTGTTCGATCTCACCGAATCTCATCAAATACGACATAGGACAAATTTATTTTTGGTCCGTTCGTTAACTTTTGTGCTAAACTGTTTAGGATTTAGGACATTTAAGACAAAACGCAAGATCATGAATACCCCTATTAAAAAATATACATACAAATTATAGTAAATAGACTTTTTTAAAATTTAGCTTCGTCAAACGAAATTTTTTACTAATTATTAAAATTTGGAGGCCTAATTTTTTACTTTTTTTAAATTTGTTTTAAGGCTTTTCGACACTTGAAGCCATTTAAACCCCATCCCTCTCTATATGTAATTATTGGTAGCCAATTCAATTGTAATATATTTTTCTCTTGGGACGGGAAGCGAACCCGGAACCCCAGACACAAATTTTTTGACTTCTGCTTATACTGTATTTCATAATTAAACAAGAGGGTAAATATAACTCGAAAGTTGATTTGATTGAAATATTTTTTTCTTTTTTTCCTCTGTCTCTCTCTCTTTCATGAAAACACTCAGATGTGTTGCATCATATGTGTATGTATCGTGTCCGTCGTTGGCTTGATGATGCTGATCTTAGTACTGGTTCTATCTAGGGTTTATTTCTGTCCCATGACGTTTCAATTATGACGTACATTTGCTCGTCACTCCATCATGGTTATAAAGCAACTAGAAGGAGAAAGAAGCCCTCAAAAAAAAAAAAAAAAAAAAAAAAAAAAAACCACCGACTAACAAAGAGAGATCTTGCTAAATTGAAAAATTTAAATAAACATAAGCAGGCATCCAAGTGAAACAATCAAATCCTTGGAATTTTTTTTTAATAAAAAAACATTCACACTTTTTTCTCATTCACACTCACACACACATTCACACTGTCTTTTCGGCAACTTAGGCCATTTAAGACATTTACGATAACCGTTATTGATTTAATATACATATATGGGGTCCAGGCATTATTATTTAAGCTATTTGGTATCCAATTGGCTTAAATAAAATCATCGGACTGCCTGGGGTCCGAACCCGCGACGTTTGGTATACGAGGTTAGCACGCTAACCTCTACACCAAGCCCCGAGGGCTCCTAGGAATTTAACATCTTTCGATCTTCCACTATAAAATATTGCATTGCATGTCCAAAATTCGATGTCGAGATTTTGATGGATATACACGTTTTGAGGTCCCCTAATTCCAAAAAGAGGGTTTTCGCAACATGGTCTGTCTGCCTGTTTTTTTTTTTTTTTTTTTTTTTTTTGGAATGGGTGCTAAGGTCCGAAGACCTATAATGACCAATAGTCACATGCAGCCAGGAAGAAAATAAAAACAAAAGGAGAAGCATAAAGGGGAAACTCAACTGCGGGAACTGAGAAGATGCCTGTTGAGATTAGACTTGAAAGTCTGAAGATTGTAGGTTTTGGGGAAGATAGACGCAGGGAGCTTGTTCCAATCACGGGAGGTCATGGGGACAAAGGAAGAATGAAATTGATTTGTTCTGTTAGTCGTGATCTGAACAGCATAGGGATGCTGGGAAGATGCCTCTCTTGTGTTCCGTGAATATGTTGCATTGGGTGGGACGCGAAAGCGTGGAGGTCCTGGCGGCAGGCGGACTACCTTTATCCTAGGTCGCCGGCCCAATGTGCAGGATAAAGGTAGTGTGCCCGCCTCGAAAGCGTGGAGGTCCTGGTTCGACTCCAGGGGGCGCAATTTTGCCCATTCAAACCCGAACTTTTCTGGCAAATTTGTTATTTTAAACGATTTATTAACTGGCTTATTTACAGACTATTAGAGCGTTGTTTGAAAAAAAAAAATTCCATCTCTTTTCAAACAAAGCTCTTCCTAGTTAAATATATATCGACACAATAAATCTGGTGTCACAAACACGGAACACAACTTTCTCTTATTGAAAGTAAGAGAAAGTTATGTGCTGTGCGACCAGCCATACCAGATTTTTTTCATTATTTAGTTGTAGCTATATTTTGTAAAATCTAAGGATAGAGGGGGGGGGGCAGTTGTTCCACTTCCTACGCCCCAGGTCCTGTTTTATACTCCAAATACAAGTGGTATGATAGTGTTCGAATTTTGTTTTATTCAGTATAATGGCTATAATGTGATTAAAATATTAAAGTCTTGTATTTTATTGACTCCTTTATACATCAATTCTCCAGTCACTAGACATTCCAGATTATTCATTCTCAATTAGCATCTTATGGTCCGTGAAAAAAATTCTTTATTAGCTATTAAAATAATTTATTGATTTTCAACATTTATAATGGTTTTTTTTGTAAGCTGAAAAATTCATTTATTCGATAACATATGATATCAAGGTTAGTAGAAAGACAAGGTTGTCTCATACGGAGTGGAAAATGGTGGGGGGTTTTGGCAGATGACGTCACTCGAGTCCAAGATTCCCTAGTGACAAACGCTCTGAGCGCCCATAGCTATTTGATAATTTGTGCTTCACATTACACATGCTTTAATAAATCGATTTGGACATTGTTTTATCAAATTTGCTTATATTGGAGGTAATTAATTGAATGTTAAATCAAATAGTTAAAAAATATATATATTATTCTAATCATAACCTTTTTCAAAATATTCGATTTAGGCTGTTTTTTCATCTTTTTCAATCAACTTTTCATTTGTGTGTTTGTGGCGCTTTCTTTACATGGATTCAAGGTAATTAATGAAATACTAAATCAATTATTTAAAATATATATTTGATTCTAATCATTCTTTTAGATGCCTGGAATAATTTGCTCAGTTGCAATTTGTAAAAATTCTTTTTATAAACAAAAGGAAGGAGAAGAAAAATTATTGTTTTTTTTTTTCATTTCCAAAAGATGATAACCTACGAAAAGAATGGATTAGAAGATGTTATCGAAAAGATAGTGTAAATCCAAAAACGGGAAGAATTTGCAACGTGCAAAATCTGATTTTCAAGAAGACATGCGAGCGAAAATTATGAATTTACCTCCCAAAATTCGATTAAAGCCAACAGGTAGGTAAAAAATACTCTATATATATATATATACAAGGCTTTTTTCACTATAGGCTATACCAATGTCCACTAAGATTCTAATTTTACTTTTTATTTTATATTATTAATATATCAATTTTTTCAGCTGTTCCATCATTATTTTTAAAACCAAGTGATGTACCAATTCCTGAGGAATCAGCCCGATTGGCCCGAGATAAAAGAAAGGAAGAAAAAGAAATATTGGAAGATTTAATGAAGAAGGTTTCTGAAACTTCAAGTCTACAAACAAATAGTTCACAGACAGAAAAAGATGAAGAAGATAAATTAGACGAAGAAAAAAAATATAACAAAGGCAGTTTAAAAAAATAAAAAAACATAGTAAATAAAATAACTAAATATGTATTTAAAAAATGCCCAGAAATTCCTATAATTTTAGAAAAATCATTCGTTAAATTAAGAGTTTTACTTAGAATAAAATTTTTTAATTCTCAAAGAGTAGTTACCAATAGAATTTCTTTAATGAAAAGAAAACTTTCTGACGAGGGAAGAAAAAAATCTTAAAAAAAAGAAGAAAACTATTTCATAAGAAATAAATACTAATAGAATAATAGACAGGAAGAGAGGATGTCAGCCAAACAGGACAGCCCCTATCGAATAAAGATCTCAATCCAGAAGGCGTTTCGGTTTTAATTAAATAAAGCCATGATCAGTTCTCAAGAGATTATTGGCTCCAAGGTTGGGATGCACAGAGTGTTGTTTTATATAAACATATACAAAATTATATAAAAATATAACATTTGCACAGCCAATAATCTCTTGAGAACTGATGATGGCTTTATTTAATTAAAACCGAAACGCCTTCTGGATTGAGATTTTTATTCGATAGGGGCTCTCCTTTGGCTGACATCCTTTCTTCCTGTCTATTATTCTATTAATATTTATTTCTTATGAAATAGTTTAGGTAGAGAGGTCATACCATCCTTGTTAAGGTTTTTGGCCAGGTTTTCCTTAACAACTTAAGGCGAATGTCGGGATGGCTAATGATACGTTTACTATACATTTCTATTTTTTTCCCTTTTGTTTTGTTATATTTGTTATTATATTTAAATTTGTATTGTGTTTGTTGGACCTAGCCACCGAGGATTGGTGCCTCTAAGCGGGTCATAATAAATTTATTTATTTTATTTAAAATATGTTCAATTTTTATTTTTTTGAAATATTTAATGTTTTTTTCAGCACTAGAGAAAATAATAATTTTTTTTTAAATATATTAATTAAATAATAGAAAGTAAAACAAAAATGAAGACAATTCGGGAAAAAATACTTTCTACTTATATATACTTATATAATATTGTTATATAGGTAAGAGAAAGTAAAAGGAAAAATTAAATATTTTAATTTAAAATTTATATTCAACTATCAAAAATGATGAAAGAAAATTAAAATGAACAACTTTTAAATATAAATCGTAAAAAGCCAGAGAGAGATAAATACGATATGTTAAATAAGAATTCAAATTTGGGCTTCTTGATGACGATTTCCCTCCTTCGCCGAGCCGTATGAGACAACCTTGTCATCTATTAGCCTTGATATGATATATATATAAAAAAAAAAAAAAAAACAACTTGCCAGTTATTTCACCACCTTCTTCGGCATTAATCCGGCCACCTCATTCCCCAATCGGTGTTACGTTGACGGAACATTTCCAGATATTTTAAAAAAGTCATAGTCAATTTTTTCCCCTATTTTTTGCATTAGTATTTTAACACCTCTCTGGATGTTCGCATATTGGATAATAAATAGACGACGACGAAACGCATTTAATGAAAGGATAAAAGCCTCCCCATTTCTCTTTCGTGGTCATGATACTAATTATCATCGGGGATCAAATGTTCGGCATACAGATCACAAGCGAAAAACAAAAAAAAAAACAAAAAACTTATTTGGTTGGGCTTATCAGTTGATTAAAAAGGCAGCCAAATAGCACCTTTATCACTTTTGAAGGATTAACTATTTATTATTCGACAGGACCTACCCCATTTAGATAGTTTGAATATTGCAAATTAAATTTATTTAACTATTATTTTTTATTGTATATTTCCAACTCATGATATCAAGAGTCGCGGGAGCGACTCGTCGCCGAGCATGTGAAAAGCAAAAGAAAGCAAAGAAACTCTTAATACTACCATTTAGTTGATATTCCAATAGATTCCAATGGCCCATTGCATTTAGATGGACGAGTCGTCCCTAGACTATATTATCAAGAATGATTTTAAATCCTTAATAAAAGATAGGGACGTGAAAAAATTTTTTTGAGAAACTTTGCTCTTTCTGGGCGAATATCTCAAAAAGTTTTTAAGATATCGGAGCCAAATTTTTTTTATATTAAACTAGAATAAATAATGATTATTTTGAGCACGAATTCAAAAAAAAATTCCAGTGCCAAAAAGAATGGCAGAGGCTCAAAGTTGAGATTTCGCCGACTTCGGAAGGTCAAAAGTTAGTCTCTTATTTTTCCTTTTTTTTTTTTTTTTTCTTTTTTTTCTTTTTTTTTTTTTTTTTTTTTTTTCATTCTTTTCTTCAATTTTCAAATTTTTAGACAAAGCTACAGGTTTCCCTGCTGGACCGATTTGGATGAAATTTAAAATACAAATAGATACTATCAAAAACCCGATACCTTTGATATAAAATTTCATTTTGGATCAAAAGTGACTTTTTGAGGGGTATTCAAAATTTCAAATTAGTCCTATCTTTAACGTGGCGAAAAGACAATTCTAACTATTTTGCTCCCTGATGACGTCATCTAGGAACATATCTATTAATATTAGTAATTTTCATCCCTAATGGAATAAAAAATTTTAGGATGGATCCCTTCAGATAGAAATACAATAGATAAACGGGATAAGAAGAGGTGCTACCAACATAACAAAAATAAAAAACCTAAAATTTTATAAAATTTGGTGAAATCCTATGTTTATCGTTTTGAATGGATAGCAAACGATGTATTTACATCCTACCAACATAACAAAAATAAAAAACCTAAAATTTTATAAAATTTAGGGAAACTCTATGTTTATCGTTTTGAATGAATACCAAACGATGTATTTATTTTTTACTGTTTGGAATGCATATTAAAAGATCTATTCATGGGATAACTTAATATTTAATAAACAAAAATTATTAAATAAAATTTAAATTTAATATTTCACAAAAAGAAGTGAAATCTCAGCCAAAAACATCGGAGATGCAAAAAGGGGCGCCTCGCATTATTTTTGCCCAGCGTCGAGGTGAAATCAAAAAAATGCGCCTCGCTTTTCTGATTTATATAAAAGCGAGGATATATGAAACAAATAAAATTCTGTAGGGGTTTTATTTAAGTGAAAATATTTCCTCGATTTTATATAAATCAGAAAAGCGAGGCGCATTTTTTTGATTTCACCTCGACGCTGGGCAAAAATAATGCGAGGCGCCCCTTTTTGCATCTCCGATGTTTTTTGGCTAAGATATACCAAGACTCGAATTATGAAAAAAGGTTTTTCTCATCACGTGACTCATTGTTAGACCAATGCGGCAACAACGTATAAAATAAAACGCGTTTCGTTTTTCAATTTACGATATTTTTTCTCGCAAATAGCCCATCGTTTTTAAACTGATTTGCATTACAAATTGTAATATTATACATAAAATACAACTGAACACTAAACAGCAAGATCAACATAAACAGCTGTTAAATGCGATGTTGCCAGATCTATATCATGTGGAAAAAATACTTAAGCAAAATTCATTTATTTATTATTTTTGGTAATTAAATTATTAACTTAATCCAATTATAATTTATGATAGGGTACTGTACGAAAAACCTTAAATATAAGTTCTAATATATTAAATAAGGTTTTGAAAGAAGGCTTGCACATCTATGGCTGAACGCACACCAATTAGCAAAATATTTTCGAATAAAACGTTTTGTCCAGGAGCAAAACGTTTTGCTCACTGCCAATGCACATCAATTGAGCAAAACGCACAATTACAAAACATTTTGTTCAATGATCTCGAATCATGTCCAATTGTGTTTTGCCTCTTCGGTGTACGTTGATCGTACGAACTTAGAAAAGCATTGAAAAAACAGTTTGTTTTGTTCGAAAACGTTTTTGCTCAATTGGTGTGCCTAGCTTAAGTAAACACAAATTTTTTTGAAGGATCATATAAAACCGCCTTTAGCCTATTTTATTATAACACTTTAAACAAGCAAAATTTTCTTATATGGCTATACAAAATGTTCACAATAACAGGAAGGAGTGGGGTGTGTGAATCCAAAATCACCCCCCTTCCTTTCCGTCTTTGTCCTTAATAACTCCACTTGAATGAACCCTTTGGCCCTTTTCCTTTAAATCTATCCATTGACTTTGGCTTAAGGCTGAGGCTTTAATAAAAGCCCGAATTTAGAAAGGTATATAAATTATTGAGTTTGCTCGCCTCACGTTAATGGGCCCAAATAAGTATATATAGGCAGCAACAACAACAACAACAACGAGGCATGCGTGTGGGTGTTGATTTTGTTCTTGTGAGTCTTAAAGGTTTTAAGACCAACTACAAAATATTACTTCCTTAAATTCAAAATCGGATATACAACGTACTACGAATTTCTAATATATTTCAGTAGTTTATTGCCACAATTTACGGGGGATAGAATTTGGCTTGTGCGGAATTAAATTGAACTTGGGATTAAAACCAGAACATTGAGATTTTATTAAATTATTCTATAGAGGTTAACTATCAAATTTGTAATCTTGTTAATTGATGATCCATTTATAGGCCTATATATTAATATTTCATTTTAATAGCTAAATGGACAAAATATTAAGAAAAAATAATCTTCTAAAACAGGGGTATTAATTAGTAATTTTTTGAAGTCTTAGTAATTCACTTTGTCCGTCAGAGGCACAACTGGGTTTTAAGTGGTTGGGGGCTAGAATTTAATATTCATTTTTAATAAGCCTATTTGATTCTTGAGATCCGTTTTTTTTTTTTACTTTCTCGTATAGAATATAAAGAAAAAGTATACTAATCGTAAAAAAATTCTACTTTGAGATTTTGATGTTTCTCCACGTTTTAGACCTCCCTGAATCCAAAAATACCATTTTGGGCATTATGTCTGTGTGTGTGTCCGTGTGTCTGTGTGTGTGTGAACACGATTGCTTAAAAACCAAAGCATAAGTTAAGCTATTCCCTTGGAACGTAACACGAAGCTTTTGAACAAAATCGCCCAAATAGTACTAGTACTTTACTGATGCACTTTTTCAGTTTTTTTCGATTTTCTCTAAATTCACTCCAACGATTTTGATTAAAATTCATAAAACAATTATTTTTTAGATGCTCTTTAAAATGTATGCCGACACAAAAAATCTGGAGTGACAAGCACAGAACCAACTTTCAATTACCGAAGGTAAGAGAAAGTTATGTGCTGGGCGACCAGTCACACCAGATTTTTTCCTTGTATTTTCCCATTGCTATTGTTTGAAACTTTTTAATAATATAAAACATAATCAAAGACATAAAAAGGACTTATTTCTACCCAAAAGTTTGTATTGTAATTGTCGGTCGAAATTTAGGAGTCTCAGGACAAGACTAACATTTTTCTTTGCATCCTTCAAAAAAAAAAAAAAATTTTTTGGAAACTTGTAGGGTTAAAAAACTATTTTTTTAAAGAAAGCAAAGAAATTTTTTGCCAACCTTGCCCTGAGAAATTAGGTGTCACTTAGAGAGTAAAGTCAGCGAGATATTATCTAAAAAAAACTTTGTGCTTTTTGTCTTCACTCTCTTCATAAAAATGAGTCCCTACATCTATCTCATTTCGGCTCAACTCTATATTTACAAATATGAAATCGTATTAAATAATACTAGAAATATTCAAAAAAATTCAAATCATTATCACATCTTTAACCTTTTAAAGTGAAAAGTCCAAGTTCTAAAAAAAACTTTTTTTCATTTATCATTCATGTTGGTAGATATAAATAAAAAAAAAAATAAGAGATTAATGCATTTGCAGCGAAATTAAAAAAAAAAAAAAATAGAGGAACTCCTTCACCCCCTCGCAACTAAACATACGGCTCGAAATAGAAAGAAATAAGAACTCTTATAAAAGTTTGATCCAATCTGCTGACGTCATCTCCGACGACTTAAATCGAACCCTTCGAAGGGTGCTAGCATCAGATCCGAGCTGGACCAGCCAATGGGATGGAAGGCTTAAATTAAAAATAAAAATAACATTTTTTTTTTCTTCCGTTTTCTAATCTAATCTCTTAAACAAATTAAATATTCACGAATAAAAAATAATTTATTCTATCCAAACCAATATGAATAAAAAAATCTGGTGGGATTGGTGGCACAGCACTTACCTTCGGGGTAATCGAAAGTTGTGTAGCGCAGACACAAAAAATCTGGCGTGACAAGCACAGAACACAACTTTTGATTACCGAAATAGGGTTGGTAGATTCGGAGGCTGAATCGATTTTCGATTTTTAAAATCGAAACCAAATAATCGATTTTTTTAAAAATCGATTTTTGCCTTAAAAAAATCGATTTTAATCGATTTTCGATTTTTTACAAAAAATTTTTCGCTATGCCCATAAGTTGATTTTAAGGTTCTGCTTACGATTTTCAAGCGGTTTATAGAACAAAAAAAATAGAACGTTGCATTACTGATGCCCAAATCAATTTATTCAGTCTTTATAACTTCTTTAAAGACCAACACATTGTATATGTTGTCTTTGTATATGGTATAACATATTTAGTCTTTATAACTTAAGTTTTAACGTTATAGCGTAAGTTTTAACAAACCAAGAGAATCAAACATCATCTTTTATATTTCTTAAAAAATCTGGTGGGACTTGTCGGAGAGCACAACTTTCTCTTCAGTAAGCGAAAGTTGTGTTCTGTGCTTGTCACACCAGATTTTTGTATCGACATATATTTAGGTTCCGACAGTAAGCTTAAGGTACATTTGAATTCAAGATTTTTTTTTTTAAACACACACTTTTTTCTCATTCCCACTCACACTCACACACACATTCCCAGTCTTTTCGGCAACTCAGACCGTATAAGACGTTTACGATATCCGTTATTGATTAATATACTCGTACATATTAGGGGTCCAGGCATTCTTATTTAAGCCATTTGCTATCCAAATGGCTTAAATAAAATCATCGAACTGCCTGGGGTTCGAACCCGCAACTTTTGGTATACGAGGTTAGCATGCTAATCTCTACACCAAACCCCGAGGGCTGAATTCAAGATTAAAATTTAAAATAATGGGGAAATATTTATATTTTGTTACCATTGCAACCTATTCTCCTATCTTTAAATACAAGATTAAAGTGTACTTGAAAATGAGAATATACATTTTAAAGAGCATTTAAAAAATAATTGATTTTTTGAATTTTAATCAAAATCGTTGGGGCTATTTTTAAGAAAATCAAAAAAACCTGAAAAACTACCTCAGTAAAGTACTAGTATTTTTTGACCGATTTTAATTAACAGTTTATTTTCTCGCTCCAGGGGGGGGGGGGTTTCTAACAAATATAAAATTCCAACCTCAGCTCAATTCCTTCAAGCTTAAAATTGAACACAGACAGACCATGTCGCAAAAACCACTTTCTTGGAAAATCGAAAATCGAAAATCGGCCGTCAAAAATCGATTTTTTCGATTTTTTCAAAACACTGAATCGATTTCGATTTTAATCGAAAATCGAAGCTCAAAATCGATTTTCGATTAAAATCGAAATCGATTCGACCAACCCTATACCGAAAGTAAGAGAAAGTTGTGTGCTGTGCGAACAGTCACACCAGATTTTTTTAAATAAAAAGATGTCTTTAAATTAATAAATGAATATTAATCAAAGAAATGATTAAAAAATATTTCCGGAAATGACGTAATCCAATTTAGAAATTAATTACGTTGGTCAATCACTGTAATCGCTTATGAATTGTGATGTTATGGATTGACAGGATGAAATGCCTGCTGCTACCCTAATAGAATCAAAAAGCTGGAGACCATAATCCATGTGGCCCATATGGGACCCAAACATATTAAATAAAATATCGCCTAGCATGAAAAAATTATACCTTATTATCTTTTAATCAAATTTTATGTTTACTTGGAAAATTTGATCTTGCGCCACGATTTATTCTAATCTAGAAAAATAAACAAGTCAGACCTACTCTTTTCTCTTAGTGTAGAGATAGTCTTATTTCATTATCTTAATTAGTGATTGCATTAAATGTAATAGACTTTAATTTAAATGAATATAAACGGATAACTTTTATAGTTAAATATAATAGGAAAGATACGATATAGGTAGCAAAATATAATTATATTTTTTAAATTTATCTCAGCTGCTGAAACTATTTAGGGGTTATAGTAAGATTTATATTTTAAATACACATATACCGATAGCTACCGAGCGACGTTCTATTTATAAATTATACATTTTGAATTCTAATTCTAATGTACTGCCGTAAACTAAATTTTTATATGATATTTCGACACAAAAAATACAACCCTTAATATTAATATTTCGAAAATTATCCATTATTAAGATCATATAATTTTTTTTTTTCAAATTCGGAAATAGGTCTATACCTTTTAATTAAAATAATTAAGTGTGGTTACTATTAAACAAACAACAGCCTGTTGCTGTTTATAACAACAACAACTGGGACAACTTAGACGTTTCAATTAACACAGTCACATATGATTGTAGAAGGGAGGGGATATTTACAGAGTGAGCACAGTTTATATTTTCATCCCCCGTCGCTTTTGACTTTTCAGAAAGTTGGCAACTGTACAACCCACTGATTTATAGCCATAAATCAATTTAAAGGGAGAGATGGATGTATATTATAGTAGGGGAATTATCACATATATAACAATAGTAGACTTTATATAAATTTAGATACCGAATACCTGGTTTGATTATTTCCAAATGCAATTATTTTTAAATAAAATTAAATAATTCATAAATTATACTCAAAATTTGAACTTAACACATTTGTGACTTTCAGGCCTTTTATTCATAATTCTGATGTAATTAAATTCCTCCATCACAGTGCTAAATATTTTTACTATATAGGCCCTAATATTTGATTTTATCTTTAAAAGATATCTCAATTCAAAAATGACATAATTTGGAGATTGTTTGTTATATCCAACACAACATAAAATTATTCTCTAATTTGACTATAATTATACTTCCAAAAATGGCACCCATTTTCATTCATCTCCTAATTGGATTTCTTTATCTAATAGAATATTCAATAAACTTAAAATATCCCATTCAAGGAGAAAGAGACTTGGTAGGGAGAGATCCCCATGGGCCCTTAATTGAGTTTAATAATGGCCCCTCGCTGGGGCTGATGATGATTGCTTATTTAGTTGATTGGCCAAAGCTCGGGGTGTGGGAAGGAGGGGCTTCTTCTTCAGGAGAAGGGCAGGAACAAGTGCTCTACAAACGAGAGGAAATCTCAGCAATTATTACAATTAACCTCACTTAACCTCCAAAAACAAAACAACCTGACGCGATTACAAAACGCTTTTTAATTACCCAACCTTTATCTTTCTCCTTCCACTTTTCTATTTGGTCTCTAAAGAGTGGGAAAATGTACATTTTATGATTCAAATGTTTGCTTCTCTTGTTTGCCCTAAATTCAGACCTGATGGTTTATTAAAGAAATATTATTGTTTAATATTTTGTTAGACAATTAATATAAAAAATTTAAGTCAAATAAAAAAAAAATCGTTGCATGTTGATGTTTAAAAAAAAAAGCATCTGATGTGCACGTATCTCCTCGTATCGTTTAGGGAAAAGGTTAATTGTCCTGTCACCAAAAGCTTATAGAAAATGATTCATGGGGATTTCAAATGTTGCATGTGAATTTTCACAAAGAAGAATGCGAGTGAGAGAGGGATTTCATTTCCTTAATGATCAAACTTCGACATTTTTCGCTTGGCTTTAGAGGCAAAAAAAAAAAAAAAGTGGTCAGAGAGAAGTCCTTTCTCCCAAAGGAAAGGACATTTCGTGGTGGACAGGCTAAAATCTTTCTTTGCAAAAGATTATTGATGGGTATAAAAAAAAATATAAGCAATGGGATTGAGGATAAAAAAAAAATCGAATTTGTAATTGAGAAAAAAGATCCATTCTTTCAAAGACATTTTTTGAAAAATTACTAAAGGTATTCTTTAGGGAATTTCCTGCATTTTTTAATTAGAAAGGAATTTGTCAATAAGTAAAATTGTTTAATATATGTGAGGTTTCACTAGGTTATGAATGAAAGAAAAAATTTTGAATTTATAACTCGATATATTTCGGGCTATTAACCCATCCTGAGGAGCACATGTGACTGAGCGAATAGAAGAGAAGATATGCTACCAGTCAAGTATAGCTTAAGAGAGAAGGGGGGAGGACCGTTACATACATTTTTTATGCAACAACGTCACTGCCATCTACACTCATATCCATGAAGTTAGTCACAAACATGATCGCCATCTACGACAATTCCCATGAATTTAGACACATTCATCAAAGCAAGTGCTTACAAAAAAAGCAAAACAGTTACAATAAGTTTTTTGAATTTGATTTTTTTATTTTTTAACAAAGATGGTACAAAATGTGTTTATTAAAGCTTTTGTGGCTTGAAATATTATTATTAGGGGAATTTTTAATCATATACCACATTTTTGTATTAAATATTTATTAAAAATATATAAATACTGTACAACGTTCCAACTTCTTATTCTGCAGCCGTTATCAAGTACTGTGCACTGACTTGTGAGTCGGAAAAAGTGCACAGTACTTGATAATGGCTGCAGAATAAGCAGTTGAAACGTTGTACAGTATTTATATATTTTTAATAAATATTTAATACAAAAATGTCGTTTATGATTAAAAATTCCCCTAATTGTACAAAATATTATTATTAAATTATTCCAATAATAATATAATACAATATTCAAACCTTAATATCTAATTAACTTTTTTCATTCAACACAATGTTCCACATTTTATTAAGCCCATATCATTCTTCTTTGTTAATATTTTTTGGATCTTTATTAATTTCTATAGACTTTTTGACTTTTCTTTTCTACCAATCAACATGGAGTGTTTTGCCACTTGAATCGGAGCAAGTGCGCAGTACTTGAATACGACTTCAGAATAAGCTGTCGAAACGTTGTACATTATTTATATTTTGAATAAATTATTAATAACAAAATGTGGTCTATAATTTACAAACCACGTTTTTATTCATTAACTAAAAAGTATTATACGTTTCTAATTATGCTCTTAATTGGTAGCTGGTTGTAGATAAGAGAGTCATTTTGAATAGCATCATTATTGAAATTCACTCATTTTACAAGAGATAATCAAAAACAATAGGCTTTGATATCGAGTAAAAACGGGGTGGGTCCTCAGGATCTCTCTTCCGGATAATACAAATCTAATAACACAAAGATCTTTTACACTCTCATCTAATAAATGGGAAAACAATATTGTGATGAAACTCAACCAGGCATAGATGATGATATCGATTCGATTATTTGATCAGATTATTGAACAAGAAATTCCAGAAACTTGTGATAACTATCGACATTATCAAAAAAATTAGAAAGATTTCGAATTCTTTGCTTGAATTTATTTGCTTTTAATTTTTAATCTAGAACAGTATTCAAGATTTGGTCTTCAAAATTATATCTACAGTATAATCCACTTAATATTACTTCAGTAGTGAGTCTTGGTGGAGGGACTGGAGTATTTTGTTTTGTGAAATCTGACATAGCTTTGTCCAGGCTGCGCTCTAAATCGGTCGTTGATCTCTCTTCCCCCTACTATAAATACTAAATAGTTGCATATTTTGAAATATAGAGCATTCGAATCGAATAATTTGATTGGACCATGTTATAAATTATTTTATTAATACAAATACAAATATAAACAAAAAAGGACAAAGATAAAAGGCATTTTTTAATATATCATTTTTTTTTTTAAGTAAATATTTTCCCCAGTTAACTTTTTTTTTATATATAAATCTGGAATGTAAATATGAAAAAAGGCAGCGAAATATAAAATGAGTAAAGAGAAAGAGAGAGTTCGGAACCTAACTCAAAAGAGAAAATGAATCTATTGATTAAATTTGAAATTTTTTTCAACATTCCAACCCGATTATATACATGAACCTGTAAAAATGTTAAGAATTTCACTTTAGGGGTGTATCTCGGGAGAAATAAAAATAAAAAAAATGGAGAATAATAAATTCTATCAGACTCACAGCAATAACAAATAAAAATACCGAACAATCATTACTCTCTTTTAGTCCTCGGGATTGGTGTACGGGTTAGCGTGCTGGCCTTCTATACCAAAATTTAAGCCATTTGGATACCAAATGGCTAAATAGAAATGCCTGGACCCCAATATGTAAAAATTATTAAAAATAAACTATCGTTTAGTCGTATGGCCTGAGTTGCCGAAAAGACTGTGTGTATTTGTGTGTGAGTGTGAGTGTGAATGGGAAAGTACTCTCTTTTAAAGTTTTTTTTTTTTTTTTTTTAAAACATTCACACTTTTTTCTCATTCACACTCACATTCACACAGTCTTTTCGGCAACTTAGGCCATATAAGACTTTGACGATAACCGTTATTTATGAATTAGTCTATATTGGGGTCCAGGCATTCTTTTAAAGTTATTATATATAACAGGAGCGTATTTATGGGGGGGGGGCCGAGGGCCCCCCCCCCCGAAATTTCCCAAACACATATACATATATAGGGATATACAGACATCAGCGCAACAAATTTTTCCGCAAAATGGACAACTTTGGTTTCGCAATAGAAAAAATGTTCCGCAAAAAATTTCGTGTGAAAAAAAATATAGTTTCTTAAAAAAAAATTTTCCGCAGAAAAATTTTTGAGTTCGGGCCCCCCCCCCCCCGAAAAAAATTTCTATATACGCCCCTGATATATAAGGATTTATCCTTTCGTTGTTGTTTTTGTTTCGCTTAGCAATTTTCATTTCCTTTCTAGTTAATTGTGTATATTTGTAAAACTTGTTTAAAACCTGATATTTTCTTAAGTTTCATTTACTTTATTATATGTATAATTCTAGCATTTAAGTGAAGTGGCACCAGAGGAAATCTCTTGTTTAATTCTTAAGGAAAGGAGATATGCATCCAGGAGAAATGAAATTTTTTATACTTTTTGGTCGATATTTCGGACGCCAATCGTCTTCTTCGGGACGAAAGGTGGTTAAGATATACACCTGGGTGATAGCATGTGTGTTATAAAATATTCATAAAATAATGAAAATAGCATCTTTCTGTGTATGAAAAGAATTGAGGAAAAAGCAACCAGCCAATTTTCAAAATTTTATGAATAAAAAAAAAAAAAGTAAAAATCGCGGACTTTATTTTTGGCTGCACCAGCACCTTATTAAAAAAAAACAGCCACTGACTTCATTGATTTATCCAGATATACATCTTATGTCTGTATATCTTAACCACCTTTGGTCCCGAAGAATGATGCAATTGGCGTCCGGAACGTCGTTCAAAAAGAAAAAAAAATTTATTTCTCCTGACTGCATATCCCCTTCTCTTGTTTCATTTTTCTCCAGCTTCAATTATCAATTGTTTAATAGTTGCTATGACCTCAGATACAAAAAATCTGGTGTGACTGGCGCACAGCACACAACTTTCTCTTACCCTTCGGTAAGAGAAAGTTGTGCACCGTGCTGGTCACACCAGATTTTTTGTGTCGAGATATATTTAGTTTCCGATAGCACCTCAGTTTCAAACTTGCATTTTAAATGTTGACTGCTTCAAATAAACTATGGTTATTTTTCAAAATTTTAATCTCATATTTGGACATTTTATACACAATATAGATTCGTAAATAAATACAAAATTTCATAAGAATTGGAAAAAAAAATTTTAAATGCCTAAAAAGTTCCAAAGGGGACCCCCTTTTGAATCGAAATTAACATACAAATCCCTATAGGAAATTAACATTGTTCCTTGCGAAGATAAGGTGGAAAGGGAATTTAAAAAGAGTAGAGAGAGACGATAATGTTTGCAAGTGAGAGAGATAGCGTGCTAACCTCATATACCAAACGTCGCGGGTTCGGACCCCAGGCAGTCCGATGATTTTATTTAAGCCAATTGGATACCAAATGGCTTAAATAAGAATGCCTGGACCCCATATATGTATATTTATTAATAACGGATATCGTAAAAAGTCTTATATGGCCTCAGTTGCCGAAAAGACTGTATGAATGTATGTGTGAGTGTGAGTGTGAATGAGAAAAAAGTGTGAATGTTTAAAAAAAAAAAAAAAAAAAAAGTGAGAGAGAGACATATATGTTTTCTTTGAAACAATTAAAGACACAAATAAAATAAAAATAAATGGGAATTTAAATAATAATAATTTTTTTTTTTTTTTTTTTTTTTTTTAAACATTTACACTTTTTTCTCATTCACACTCACACTCACACACTCATTCACATAGGCGCCGGAACTGGGGGGGGCACGGGTACATTGCCCCCCCTGGCATCCTACAGGGGGGGGCAGGGGGGGGGCAAAATTTCTTCTTTTATTTCATTTAGTTTTAAAAATGATATATTTTAAAATTTTTTTTATTTAAATTAAAAAAAAATTAAAAAAGTAAGAAATTTTTTTTATTTTATATAGACCTATTGTATTTCTAAATTCTAAATACATTTTATATGGAATTAAAATAATAAAATTTAGATAACATGAAAACTTGAGACTTTATGCCTTGGAAAAAAAAAAAATTAAAATAAAGAAAATTAAAAATATTTATTTCCTTCAAATAGTAAATAACAAATCTACTATATAGCCTAAAAAAAATTTTGATTAAATAATTTGCATATTGTTAAACTATATATTTGTAAAAGTTAAATATAAAGGACTACAGACTATTTAGTGTAGTTGATTAACAGTTATAAGAAGAAAAAAATGAAACGTCGATTTATTGATGATTATTTTAAAAAAGAAACAGGTAAGAATGGCCGTAGGCCTACTCTTAAAAACTTATTTTTCTTCGCCAAAAATATACGTACGCTAAAAATTTAATAAAAAAATGAAAATTTCTTATTATATCTGGTTCTTTCGTAGGCTCTTTAGAAAAAGGAAGCATTAGCACGGGTAGTCCTTTGCACCATGAGCATCGCCCTAGTACCAGCAGTAACATTTCTTCCACAAACACCATAGGTATTAATATAATAATTTCAAAAAATGAGTCATTATGCTTGTTTATTGTTTTGTTGCCTTGCTCAGAGATCGGAAATTCAATTAAATAATTTATTCATTTATTTAACAGAAAACATCGCCGATGATCCATCTGCTCCTGTAAAGAGTGTTTCTTTTGCTTTTACTAAAAACACACACGAAAAGATATGCTCTTTAAACGAACCGTATCAACCTTTGGATATTCCTCCATGGACCCAATCTGGACGTAATCATAATTTTCAGAATGAGTGGTTCACAACATACCCTTGGCTTCATTTTGACTCAATGACTAAAAGTATTTTTTGTTTCATATGTGTCCAAGCGCTAGGAAAAAAATTAGTAAAATGTGAAAAAAATCATGAAACAAACTTAGTGATTGATGGGTATAAAAACTGGAAAAAAATTATCATAAAATTAAAAAGTCACGAAAAATCTGCTTTTCACAAAGAATCATTTATAAAATTAGAAGCACTGAAGAAAAATACTCCAATTATTTCCTTATTATCTGAACAAACATTATCTGTTCAAATACAAAATCAAATCGCTCTAAAAACAATAATAACCTCAGCATTATATTTAGCTCGTCAGGGAATTGCATTTAGAGCACATGATATTAATGAAGGAAATTTCATTCAATTATTACGTCTCAGGGAAAATGACATTCCAGAATTAAAATTATTTTTAAAACACAAAAAATCATATAATTCTTCAGATATTCAGAATGAAATATTGAGAATTATTTCCCATGATATTTTGCGTAAAATTATTAAAATAATAAAAAAAAGAGGAGAATATTCTCTCATTGTTGATGAAACCAATGATGTACAGGGAAAAGAACAAGTTTCTATATCGATCAGATCTGTAGATGAAGATACTCTTGAAATTGATGAGTTTTTTCTTGGTCTCTATGACACTCACTCTATGACTGGGGAATCATTGTATAATATTATAAAAGACATGCTTATTCGTTTTGATTTAAGTATGGATCTCTTGCGAGGACAATGCTATGACGGAGGATCAAATATGACCGGAATAAAAAACGGTGTCAAATCAAGAGTGTTGGCAGATCAACCAATGGCTTTATTTATTCATTGTTCAGCTCATTCTCTAAATTTGGCTGTGCAGGATTCTTCAAAAAGAATTCCTTTAATACGTGATTGCCTTCAATGGGTAAACGACATAGGAGTTATTGTCAAAGAATCACCAAAACGATCACATAATTTTCATGAGATTGCTAAGGCTCATGGAATAGAGAAAACTGGCCCTCGGCCATTATGCCCAACCCGTTGGACCATCAGACATACTTCATTGTCAGGGGTTATCAATACTTACCCTGCTGTTTTGGACTTTCTATTTTCATTAGCATCTTGTAATGATGATATAGGGTCCAAAGCCAGGGGACTTTATGATCAATTATCAAAGGGTTCTATATACTTTGGAATTAGACTTAGTTATCTAATGTTTTCTTTAACTGATCAATTGAGCAATGTTCTTCAAAGTGAAACGCAAACTGTAGCTGGGGCAAAGGAAGCTGTTGAGTTAGTTTTAGAATCTTTAAAAAAAAAACGCTCAGAACAATTTTTTAATGAAATGTGGAAGGATGTAAAGAAAAAAATAAAAGAAATGAATCTTGAGGAGCCCTCGTTACCGAGAAAGCGAGAGATTCCTAAAAAATTTCTATATAAACCTAACGAGTCTGAACACAAGTTCACGTCAATAGAAGAATATTTTAGAAAAACTTTCTATGAAGTTATTGATGGGATAATCAACGAGATTGAATTAAGATTCTCCCAACCGGGGTTTTTAAAATATCTACAAATCGAAAAAATTGTTATTTTAGAAACCCGTTTTTGGGACCAATCTGTTATAGATATTTTAAAAGAATATGAGTTTGTAGAAGAAAAGGTCAAAAGAGAATTTGATTTCTTTAGGGAATTAATTCCTCAAGCTAAATGCTTGAATGATTTTGTAATAAAATACAAAAATCTTAATCAAGAATCAAAAAAATTATTTCCTAACCTGAGAAATATTCTAAAACTACTTTTAGTGATCCCGGCCACATCAGCAACCGCTGAGCGCTCATTTTCTATGTTAAGAAGAATAAAAACATATCTTCGCTCAACAATGACGCAAGAACGATTAAATCATGTATGCATAATAAATACATATCCAGAAATCGTAGATGAAATAGATATCCAAAATATCATGGCTACATTTATAAATAGTAATGACTTTAGAATTCAACATTTTGGCAAAATTAAAAAATAATTTCCATGATTTATAAATAATATTATTATTGATATATATATATATTTATATAAATAAAAATTGTATTCAAGCAAATGTTTCTTTTTAATTATTATTACTCTTATTAAACCTTTTTTTTTTATATTCTTTCCCTTTCAATCACATCACTTTTTTTTTTTTTTTTTAACATTCACACTTTTTTCTCATTCACACTCACATGCACCCACACATTCATACAGTCTTTTCGGCTTAGGCCATTTAAGACTTTGACGATAACAGTTATGAATATATATTATTTGGGGTCCAGGCATTCTTATTTAAGCCATTTGGTATCCAAATGCCTTAAATAAAATCATCGGACTGCCTGGGGTCCGAACCCGCGACGTTCGGTATACGAGGTTAGCACTCTAACCCCTACACCAAGCCCCGAGGGCAATCATATCATCTCCATATAGGAAGAGGTTGCCCCCCCCCCTGATTCAAATTCGTTCCGGCGCCCCTGCTCATTCACACAGTCTTTTCGGCAACTTAGGCCATTTAAGACTTTAACCGATATCCGTTATTTATAATTATACATATTGGGGTCCAGGCATTCTTATATAAGTCATTTGGTATCCAAATGCCTTATATAAAATCATCGGACTGCCTCGGGGTCCGAACCCGCGACGTTTGGTATATGAGGTTAGCACGCTAACCTCTACACCATGCCCCGAGGGCTTAAATAATTGATTTTTAATCTAATAAAAAGAAAAAGATTTAAATTCCGTTACCATGGCAACCATTTCTATCTTTCCTATGAAGAACAAGAGTAAAGTGGTCTTCAGAAGATTTCAACGGCAAAATGAGAATATACATTTTAAAGAGCATCTAAAAAATAGTTCATTTATGAATTTAAAAAAAAATCCTTGGAGGGAATTTTGAGAAAATCGAAAAAAAACTTAAAAAGTACATCAGTAAAGTACTAGTACTTTTTGGCCGATTTTGTTCAAAAGCTTATTTTGAGATTCTTCAAAGGTACCTAAGTTAAATATAAAATTTCAATCCGCTAGCTCAACTCCTTCATGCTAAAAATCTGTCCACACACACACACACACACACACACACACACACACATACACACACCAATTTGCGGGACCCACTTTTTTGGACTCAGGGGACCTCAAAACATGTATATCCATCAAAATCTCGACATCGAATTTTTGACATGATCGCAATACTTTCTCTCCTATATATTTCATATATAGGGTACGAGAAAGTAAAAGACAAAAAATAAATTGATTTAATCTCCAAGTAAGTTGCAACTTGGCCATCTTAGAGCATTTAAAATTTTTATTCGCAAGGATAATTACCTAAAATTTCGCGCCCTACTATTTAAGTTTATCATTAATTATTACTTTTTTTAAGTAAAATAATTTATATCCAAGTTTATTCAGTTAGTAATTTAATTTCATTCCACGTGACACGTGATTCGGTGGTTGTCTGTCAAAAGTGTCGTCTCCAACCTAAAAGATGGATGGTATTAACTAAAGACGATAGAATTCAAAGAGAGGAAGAGTATAAAAAAGATAGGGGGGGGGGGCGTTTTAGAGCTTTCCTCTCCACTTCGTCATCATCATCATCATCAGCAGCAGCAGCAGCTATGTCAAAAGGGCACAATCCAACTAGTTCCATTTAAAGGGGATATAGAGGTTGATAAATACCCTTGTCAAAGAAATTATAATATTTTTTTTTTTATATAACGGGCTTAGAGCATGATCATTCTGAGAGAAGTTGTATTAACTTAACCTTGTGTTGTGGGTTGCCTCCCTCCAGGAGTTGTCGGTTTTAAAATTAAAGATGTTGTTTTTTGTTTTTTCAAATTCTTTAATGGTCCCAAGTTAGATCAAGCGACTGTCTTTTATAACATTTTTCAATACCATAGTCCGTAGGATCAATAATACAAATGACACTAAATTTGTACTTTTCTGTGGGAATCTTTGCCAGTGTATTTTAATCCAAAAAATATCAAATTTTTTTTTTTTGGAATCTTATTTTAAATTAGAATTTTGATTTTCGAATTTCAAATTTTGTATCTCTGTCTCTCTCTCTTGTACCAACTAGACTTGAACTTCCCTGTATAGTAGGGTGGAGAGAAAAAGAACGATTTTTTACTTTTTTTTGAAATCGAAAACCCACGTATAGGGAAAAATTGTTACATGTTTAACTAATTTAACTTGAATTTTTTAATGAAAACCTGCTGATATCTTGTTCTTCCCCGAAGGGGTTAAAGTTTTAAAATATTACAAAAATGTATAATTTTTACTATTATTTTGTTATATATTAATAGATTTTGAGGGATGTTTAAGGAAGGGTGAGGTGGGTCTGTCCGCTGGAATATGTAGAAAATCAGTGAAAAAAATTGTGAAAAAAAATCGATCATTTTTAATGATCTTTTTGCATTTTAAGCGAAAAAATTCTCCCCCACATCCCCCCCCCTGGAACCAAATGTTAATGTTTTTCAACTTTTCACTTCTCTAGACCTTCTGAAGAAATGTTAAGGCTAAAATATTTCTTTTCATCCCTCCAAATTTGATTCATGGCCCTATAATTGCCCAGTTGTTCGATTGTCTCTCTACATGTCGATAAGTGTTCTAATGTCCCCTTCACTTTCTCACATCTCCTGCAATATATGTTATTCCCAAAAATCATCTGCCTTAGTAGGTTTCCGAATCTTGGTCCACCATGACATTTCTCCCCAGTTTGGGCTCCCTCCTTCCCAACCCATTGACTCTCTTAATATTTTTATAGTAACTACAGTAGTTTCATTTGTCTATATTTCTCTAGTATGGTATTATATTATTGCATTGAAATGGTGTAGTAAGTGGCTCATATCCTCTGAGTGCCGATTTGGAAAAATCAAAAGCTTTGTTTTTAAACAACTCCCTTTCATTATTTTGATAACCCTTTTTAGTCATTCATATTTTGTATTATTTTTATATTAATCTACGAAATTTAGTCACAACTTCTAGTTTGAGAGATTAAATCTATTAGCATTGTCAACACTTGAAATAAGGCCTTTGCTTCCAAACGAATGAAATTTATTCTTTAAATTAGAAAAATAAATTTTATTTCCCTAATTTTTTGACTCTTCAATTTCATTCAACTCTTTTTTTTTCTCTTTCTCTCTCAACCTCTTATTAATTATATTTTCCACGTTGATTATTTTAAACTAAATTTAATAACACGTTGAACGTAATTTGAAATTGTAACTTTAATTTTAAGTTGACACATGTTAAATTAAGGGATTTTCCCTTGGGAGAGAAGAAGATGGATGAGGAAGTCACCCTCCAACTCCCGTCTCCTCTCTCTTTCACAAAATCTGAGGAAGAGAAGAAGTGTTTCAACTTTATCACATGGGAGAAAGAGAGAGATTAAAATCCAAAATCCTTTTACTTTACCATACCATGGATTTTAACATTTTTCTTTTGCAATTTTTTCCTGAAATTTAAAACAATCAGATTAATCCCCATGTTAGTTTTTTTTTTTTTTTTTTTTTTTTTTTAATACAATTTTTCTCTTCCCGTACTTTCAATCACTATATACAATATAAACGATATCAACTTCAAAAGAGCAAACGGGAGAGAGGGAATAGATACAAAGGCTGCTCGAAGTAGACCTCCCGGCTTTTAATCTTCATCTCAGGATACATAATAAACAAATAAAACGTTCCCATTGGGATAAATAGATGGTGCAGTCAGGAGACATCTCATTTGGTCTTTGATTATTTAGGACATTTGTTTCAAAACAGATGATGTGATGATGATAAGAACGTATAAAAGGGTTAGAAAATAAAATAACCACTATTTATTATTAGAATAATAGGGTAATTGACAAAATTAACTTTGTATCTTGACAATATGACATTAATTGAATGAAGATATTCGTATAAAGTAGGGCTAAATATTTTCAAAATTTATTTTCCATTTTACTACCTAACTACTCGATTTTCATCTTTTTTTAGAGTAGGAAATATTTTTTCTAAATTACCAATCCTAAATATAGTACACCAAGTTTCAATAAAAAAGTTCACCCATGAGCGATGGACAAAATCCTTTCAAAAAGATTAGCTATCCGATCCGCAGATCCGTGCAGTTCGGACGATCTGATCCACTAATCCGAACTGGCTTTTGCAAAGGGATTGGTGATCTGACAAACTAGGGGGATCCGATCCGATTATAGAAAAAGGATCGCTGTTCCGATTCGCAAATACAGATCAGTGATTCGAAAATCCAAACCGGGCTTGATTTTTAAATGTTTGAACCCAGGTAGAAATTGCCACTGCTGACTAATTGGCCGAACCTTAGGCCAGTTGTCATTTACCAAGCCTTGGGTAGTGACTATTGGGCATAGTCTCGTCCGAGGCTTGGCCCAATTGTTAATAGTACCACGGCAAATTAAGTAACTTAAAAAAGAATCATATCACTATTACAACGAAGAACAAAACCAAAAAGCTCGAGTTCAAATCTCTCGAGGAACAATTTTTTTTCCTTCCTGATTTTTCGTTTCCCAAGACTTGAACCAACCTTGATTTTTTGTTTCCCAAGGCTGGAGGCATTGTTGTGTGTGTGTGGCTTGCCCCAAGCCCTCGCCCAATACCGGTGACCCTTGGCCAAGCCTTTCCTAATTGTGTATTCCTACCTGGGGATGAATTACAGTCTTGAAAGGATATATGTATTTATAAAAAAGTAAAATGTTTTAAAAGGATTGGCAATTTTTTGAAAAGTTTCTCCAGGATTGCTATTCCTTCGAAAAGATGTGCGTGATCCAGAGAGGAAAAATGATTTCCATTAAGATCCCCCTCCCGAAAAAGTATTTCTAACCAGATCCGAAAATCCTGGATCCGAATGGATTTTCTGATTTAAATCTAAAATGATCGCGATCCTGCCCATGCAAGATATCTTTTTATTTAAAAATAATTTGAAGATCTTTTATAATATCCCCCCCCCCTTTACACTACTCATCCCAGCCTACTATTTAATCTGCTATAATCATTTCTTTTGGTCGGCTTCTGGAGATTCACCAGAGAGGTAGTGGGGGACTTTTATTAATTATAAAACTTATTAACCTACTAGTCAATCGTGCTTCTCCCTAAATTCTGGCAATTCATTTTCATTGTGGTAATTTGGTCATCTAACTGCAGGCGCAGCAAAATATTGCACTAAAACTCTCTTAGGACTCTTATTTTTCGTCATCTGATACATTCGAAACGTCGATTTTTGTTTTTATCACTGGATGCCCTCCTGGTCAGCGGCCTACACATCCAATTAAAAATCTGCAGTCAACCCACATATCCTATAGACACTATAGTCTGGGAGAAACAAAATTAATGTTTTTCTAAATCTTTTATTCCATCTATTTTTAGATAATTCTCTTTTGCTTTTTTTAATATGGTCTTTTCTCTTTTCTTTTAATCAAAAAAAAATATCTCTAGATAATTTATATTATATTTGAACAAAAGCAAAAACATTGAAGATGTTTTTGTATGTATGTTTATGTAAATGTATTATATCAAGTTATCTTGTTAATTAAACAAACATTCCTGGTAGGATCAATATTCAAAATGTTATTTCTAACCTATATACTTGGTATATAGAGTAAAATTGCCACTTATAGGGTGTTTGTGAAAACAAATAGGCCATGTAATTAAAATTTTTTTATCTATTGTATTAATCTGACAAAAAGCTTTTAATTTAATCTTTTACCTTCATTACTAATTTTTATTAAATGCTTTTTATTTAACTTACTCTTTCAAGGTCACCAACTTTAGGGCTTTGTTAAGGACACTTCCCGATGAGCTAGAGGTGTGAAATTTGATATTTAAGAGTCATTTTTGATGACGCAAATTGTGAGATTGGTTTTACCAAAATGGACCAAACTAATGTGGTACTTTATTTGAAACCCTTCGTGAATTAATGTAATTTCAAAAGACTTCCCGAT
Organism: Euborellia annulipes; assembly: GCA_023213315.1. NCBI lineage: Eukaryota > Metazoa > Arthropoda > Insecta > Dermaptera > Anisolabididae > Euborellia > Euborellia annulipes. The sequence goes on along the minus strand of JAKCPI010021882.1, from coordinate 12,805 downwards.
GGGCTAGAGGTGTGAAATGTAATACTTAACAATAATTTTTGATGACGCCACTATATGGTGGTTTTGATCAAAATAGACCAAACTAATGTGGTACTTTATTTGAAGCCTCACGCAAATAAGGTCCTATTAACTATAGTTTTGAATTTTGATATTTACGAGTCATTTTTTTATGATAATGAATAATTTTTCAATTGAACCAAATCAATACAGGCCAAACTAATGTGGTACTTTATCATATTGATGATTTTTGATAAGACTAAAAGACTAAAAAGCTTAAAATAAAAATAAAATAAAAAAAGATTTAAAAAAAAATGCTTTTATTTAAATTGAACTAAAAAGAGAGAAATAAGAAAGAAATAATTTAATTGTTCTTGTTAAAATTTTTTTAATATTTATGACTTAAAATAAAAGCGTGGGGCGCGAGCCTCGGAATCACTTCGAAGCGCCCCACGCTTTTTATTTTAAGTCATAAATATTAAAAAATTTTAACAAGAACAATTAAATTATTTCTTTCTTATTTCTCTCTTTTTAGTTCAATTTAAATAAAATCATTTTTTAAAAATCTTTTTTTATTTTATTTCTTTTGTTAAAGGTGAGTTCGTCATAACTTAGAATTATAAAAAAGCACCAAGTAGTAAGTTTAAATAATAGTAATTATTGCTTAAAGTGAAAGTGTGGTGTGCCAAAAAAAATGAAAAAACCAAAAGCCCCTTCACAACCCTCGATAAATTAAAAAAAAAAACTTAAATTTCCTTTAGCTTTGCACATATTATTTGTAGAATTGGAAGTTCCCCAATTTATAGGCCTCTATATTTACTGAAGTCCGTCCGTCTGGTTGTTTGTACCCCCTGGATCTCTCCAAATTCTATAATTGTAATTATTAATTGTTGAAATTACGATTTTCCTTATTGAAAATGTATTGTGTTGGGAGGGGTAATCAAAAATCTATGAATAGGTTCTTTTACTTTCTCTTACCTATATACAGTATGTATATTTATTAGGGTCCGACCGAAACAAGATTTTCAGCCGAAACCGAAACCGAATATTCGGCCTCAACCTTAGTTTTGGCCGAAACCGTAACCGAAACCGAAACTTGTATTTCCTAAAAAAAAAAATCATTTTACCTTTTTTTTAGGGAGACAAAAATTTTTTCTCCAATTTTTTCTCCTTTAAGTGCAAATCATTTGACCTTTTTTTTAAAACGTCAAGTTTCGGCCCGCCGAAGGTTTCGGCTACTTTTTGGCCGAAACCGAAACTACGGCCGAAACCATGATTTTTGGCCGAAACTGGCCGAAACCATAACCGAAACCGAATATTCGGTCGGTTCCTAATATTTATATATATATTATTATATATTATTATTATATTGTATTTAGGAAATATTGTTTTTAGTTCAAAAGATTAAATTTAAAATGGAACTTCTAAAGATTACAGGAAACGAATGACGAAAATTTTAATTTAATATCAAATAATCCCTGGGCCGTAGCACAGGGGTAGAATTGTTCCCTCTTGTGCTAGGGGTCAGATGTTCGCATCCCATCTCATACGACAAATATTTCAAATGAATTATCTACCCATCAATTGAAATATATAGGGACAGGCTCTAAATGGCCTCTGATGCCGAAAAAGACTTGACATACCATTTAAAAATAATGATATCAGTTATCCTTTTATGCCTAAATTAATTATTAAGCCACATTTTAATTGTTCTTTTTGAGTCAGATCATGAAGTAGAAAATTAATCTATAGAGGAAAATAGTTCTTTTTATATATACCAGTAATTAAGGCCACTCTAATAACTGTCGAAGAATTAAAAAAAAAAAAACATCTTAGAAACGATTCTCTTTTTAATGAAGAAATGAGATTCCTAACATTTCCTGAATGCCCTAAACTTTTCCTCTCTCTCTCTCACTTTTTAACCATTAAATGAAACGAAGATTTTAACTGATATTATTCGCTAAATATTTCGTTCTACTATTCAAATAAAATTAGAAACACGTAGCAAAGAAATCAGTAATTTCGTGTAAATGGCAAAATGATCAAGAGGAAATGAAATTAAACAATATTTTTCTTTTTAGCAGATTGGCAGTTCAATTATGTTTAATTCTGCGGCATATACTGAATTATTTAGAGCAAATCGATGATAACTTCAATTTTCATTTCATTGAACAGGAAAGAAAAACAAAGGATTGTCAATCTAATACAAGGGCGGATACAGGGGGGTAGAGGGTAATTAACCCCCCTCCTCCGAGAATTGAAAAAAATATTTTAGGCTGTAACTTTTTTAGTTTTTCTAGTTTTAGTTTCAAAATGTTTATCCTCTCCAATAAAATACCTCAATTTGTGAAATTCCCGACAAGAGGTCCCTTTTCACTTTCCGCATCACATAACGTCATCATTATTAATATTATTGTTTTCATCTCGTGAATTCACGGTATTTTTCTTCCTTCTATTATTATTATAATTATTATTATCAATTGATCGAGTGATCATAAATAATAATTTATCATTGCTTTTCGTCCCGTCCGTTCCGCCTCTATTTCCTCATCAAACTCAGCTCAGCTATTCATTTATGATTTACCGAATGGCTTTGTATTTTGATAACAATAATAAATTTGAAGAAGAAATAGCAGATGAATTAGCATTTGAATAAAATAAAAAATTAAATTATTATACTTTTATTGACGTTTTATTTGAAATTTAAACTTTAGAGGTTGTTTGATTCAGTAGCCAATAATCTCTCTAATAAGCCCTGGCAGGCTTCTCGTCTAGCCACGGGGTGTCGCCTCCCTCCCCCCTTTCACTGGCCTGCTTGGAGCGAGCGGTTTCTCCACTTGACTTCAATATTTAGAATATCCTCTTTGAATTAATTATTTGAACCAGATCAGCTGGAATATCCTCCCTCTTATGGGGGAAATCGTAACAATGAATAACTCAGAAAGTTATTGATATTTTGGAACGAAAATATTTTTCCTGTAATCTTTAGAAGGTCCTACACCATAGGCATCATTAATAGAGTTGGATAATTTTTGCCATCCGTGTTGTTTTCAACTCAGGATTATAATCTTAACTGATTTTTCCACTCGACTAATCTCTCCTCAAAAATATCATAGATAGAGAGGCACTTCCTCTATATATAGAGCTTTTTTTTAAACATTAACACTTTTTTCTCATTCACACTCATACAGACATTCACACAGTCTTTTCGGTAACTTTAAGGCCATTTAAGACTTTAAAGATAACCGTTATTATTTATAATATCTATTGGGGGTTCAAGCATTTCTATTTAAGCCATCTGGTATCCAAATGGCTTAAATAAAATCATCGGACTGCCTGGGTCCGAACCCACGACGTTCGGTATAGAAGGTAGGCACGCTACCTGCTACGCCAAACCCGGGGCGTATATATAGAGCTTATGGGCTGTCTCATATTCACAGCTCTGACAGTTTCGGCTGACTTTCTAGGGAAATCGTAACAATGGTAGCCAATTTTCTATTTTTTCCAATTTAAAAAAACTGGACCTTAAATACTCGCAGTATATTGTATGAAAAATAACGTTCAGAATCTTATCTTTAATTTTAGAGTTATTCCAGGCTTGCAGGGCCATTTATAAAAAAGATATTTCAGAAAAAATAAAACAATTGCCCAAAAAATGGGGCAAAGTCATGCGGTGCGTGGCCTTGCCTCATTTTGGCAAAAGATAAAAAAATAAAAATTATATTCGACAAGCAAACACTTGAATAAACTAAACGTTCTATTCTCCATAGAACAAAGAAATAACCCTATATCTCGTAATGAATAAAGGAATTAAGTAAATAATTTTTTTTTATAACACTCACACTTTTTTCTCATTCACACTCACACACACATTCACACAGACTTTTCGGCAACTTAGGCCATATAAGACTTACGATAACCGATATATATGATAATATCTATTGGGGGTCCAAGCATTTCTACTTAAGCCATCTGGTATCCAAATGGCTTAAATAAAACCATCGGACTGCCTGGGGTCCTAACCTGCGACGTTTGGTATAGGGGGTAGGCACGCTACCTACTACACCAAGCCCGGGGACAAAATTAAGATTTAAAAGAATCTGGAACTAACTATTAATAAATCAACATTTTGAACTGTGAATAATTTCTCAAGAATCTCAATACATTTTCAACTAAATAAATTTACATTTAATCTATTTTATATGGCTTACTGGGTATATAATTACAGGATGAAATTGATTATAATTGTCTAATGAGAATGAATGAATAATTAGCGAATTAGCCTTCGTGTTTGTAATTTAATTGGAAATTTTGGAATTTCCAGAAAATTAAACTCGTACTCTTCCTTAAAAATGGAAATTGCGAATAACATTATTATTTTTTTTTTTTAATTATTTCAAACCAAACTCTCTTTTGTATAAAATTTTGAATAACACAAATGAAAATTCTACATTTTAAAAATTTGTTTCCTATGAAAAACAAGGGGGGGGGGGATAATAAAAGACTCAAAGTTTCTCTTCCTCAGAAGGGATTTTAATTAAAACTATCGATTATGGAAATTTAGTGGAAGGAAATCCTTATATAAATCTCCAAAGTTTGATTTTGATTTTCGATTTATTGAACGCCATCTCACAATCTCTTTCTCTTTATTTATTTCTGAAAGCTAATGGAGTTTTGATTAATACAAGGATAAATGGAATTAGGAAATAATTATAAATAAATAATGACACTTGAATACTACATAAGAATTATTCAGATTTTTTTTAGTATTTTTTTTTTTTTTTGTTGTTTCTTTTAAAAAATCGATGCTTTGAACGATGTTTTTTTTTTTTTTAGGTAAATTAAAACCAAAAACACAAGGTGATATACTTCAATATATATATATTTATTAACAGGCCTATAAATTCTACATTTACAGTAGTATTTAAAATAATCAATTAATAATCTATTGAAACATATCACCTTGAGTTTTTAGTTTTAATTTAACAAATTAAATCATGTTTCAACTAAAGGCAACGTTAACAGTTTAAATTTAATGATATTTTTGGAGATAGAGAAGCGAACTCGCGCCTCTTTTTTTCAAGATATGCTTGTTTCGTCGCTTATGAGGGAATTTATGAGGGCTTGTTATTCCAGAAAATTAAACTCGCACCCTTTTCTAAAATGAAAATGCCGAATAAATTTGCTGTTTAATTGATGTGATTTTGGTACTTGTAAATCTCCCTTTCCGATCTTAAGCATGATCAAACTTATTAATCGCTTAATTAACTTATTAATCGCCTACGGGTTGGTAGAGTGCCTACCTCCTATACCAAACGTCGCGGGTTCGGACCCAGGCAGTCCGATGATTTTATTTAAGCCATTTGGATACCAAATGGCTTAAATAGAAACTCCTGGACCTCCAATAGATATTATTAATAATAACGGTTATCGTGAAATTCTTAAATGGCCTAAGTTGCCGAAAAGAATGTGTGAATGTGTGTGTGAGGATTAATCCTTATTAATAAGCAAATGAATTATCGTCGGAAATAACAGCTAAATTTTTTTTCCTTTTCCTTTTTTTTTGTGGATCCCAAATCGCCAATTTCTACAGAAAATTCAATTCCCTTACGTTGTAATATTTACGATGTCCATTTTTTCGTCGTTATTGCTACGTAACATAAAAAAAATATAAAATTAGTCGAGACCTGTTGACCTAATTCCTTTTCATAGGAAAAAAATTCCTTCTCTTAACAATGAAATGATTGGCGACATCTATAAAAAAAAGTAACCTCGTCTTTTTTTTTTATTTAAGCTGATAAAACGATTAAAGGAACGAAATATTTTCCTTTCAACTAAGTGATTAAGGGATTGGTCATTTTTTTATTCAAGAGACAAAAAATTTTGAATGTTAATAAAATATAACATTCAAATACAATAGCAGGAAAGAACAACCAATGACTCGTCAAGTCCGAATCGAGGCATTGTAAAATTAAAGTCGATTATTTGTTAGAGGCTACCCTACTGGTTGACTTCTTCCTATAGACCTGTCGATATAACCTTTTCAGGAAAAATATGCCTAATGGAGTTTTTGACATCGAGGTGTGCTGGGATTAAAAAACTCAAAAGTTTTGAACTTCAGTTTTTCTCTTATATTTCGTAAACGAATCCGTAGACCCAATATTAACCGAGATACGACCGGTCAAGGCCAGGAGGGGGGGGGGGCTTCAGGTTTCCTCGAAGTCGATAACTTAGAATAGGCATTCTAGAGTAGCTCCAAATAATCTGTTAAAATTTCATTAACTTAAGAATGTTTTCACGAAATCACCCTATTTTTCATTATATCGACTGGACTACTATTACTTTTTCTAACATTTTTGAAATTTTTCATATTCACTTTGAATTCTAATTAAAAAAAAAAAAAAAAAAAAAAATTATGAGATTCATTTGAAATCAATTTAAATTATTATTATCAAATAAAGATCTATGAAATACTATTTAAAAACATAGAGCTCAATTTTTACTTTTTTATTAACTACAGCCTAAAAAGATAGATATATTTACATTATACGTTAACCGTTATTTTTACGATCGAAAATCAAACAAATACATGACCTACCATCCTCCCTTCTGTTGGCAAATTTTCGTAATAGTTGGGCTTTTTGGCTAAATTTTTAAGACGCCTGACGCCATCAAAAAGATGCGAACAGCTTGCCTTCTGAAGCGTCTTAAAGAATACAAACTCTCAATTTCTCCATAAATAAACAAGAGCCTAAGTCATGTCCATCAATCACCATCTCTAAATTTGAAAATACTATAATACATTAATACCTTCCTTCTTCAAAACAATATAACCTGAAAAATATTTATAAAAGTTAAACCACAATAATCTATTTCTTCCGCTTTGGAACCAATAAACTCTCTATTTGATGGATAAATACTTCTAATACCTGTCGATCTGTCTGTTAGTTGATTTCCTCTCCTTTTTTTATTTGCCTCCTCCTCCTCGCTCGGCCTTGGAATCGAGATGAAGTGTCTAAAAAGATTCTCGAGAGCAAGAAGGATGCTGCGGTTTTCACACTCACATACATACCTCTGGCTTGTGCGCTACATCAAAGTGTAGACTGAACTGGTGTTCAGTTTGATGCCATGCATCCTCAAGATCGTTCATATGAGCCCACAACCATCTTTATCTTTCCATATGATGAGTATGGATGATTGTTTTACTTTTCTTTCTTAGAAATAACATTTTACGTTGTTGTTGTTGTTGTTGTTGTTTTCTTATCACAAAGTTACTCTTTTAAGTAGTAATATGCATAAAACAAGTTTTTAAAATTTTAGCCTACATTTCATGATTTTTAATATAGGCTATATTACAAACACTGGCGTCATTTCAACTTTTTCTGGAGGGGGAAGGCAAACATTTTTTTTTCTTAAAATTTACTTTCTAATAGGTACTCAAATTTGGCCAAAAGATATTTAATTTAATTGTTTAATTTTGTACAGTTTATATACTCGTAGATATATCTATATATATTTTTTTTAACACTCACACTTTTCTCATTCAGACACTCATTCACATATTCACACAGTCTTTTAGGCAACTTAGGCTATTTAAGACTTTGACGATAACCGTTATTATTTATAATATCTATTGGGGGTTCAGGCATTTCTATTTAAGCCATTTGGTATCCTAATGGCTTAAATAAAATCATCGAACTGCCTGGGGTCCAAACTCGCGACGCTCGGTATAGAAGGTAGGAATGCTACCAACTAGACCAAGCTCGTAGGCTAGATATATTTTGAAATATTTTATTTAGAATAATATAAAATTTTATAAAAATCAGAGGGGCTGCTGCCCCCCCCTAAATGGCGCCACTGATTACAAATTAATTACCAGTATATTGAAAAGTTCACTTGAATAGGTAACTTGAATTTTTTTCTTCAATTTTTCTATTCCAAATTTTTAAATATAATTATTATTACGAATCAGGTCTTCTTATGAGCTGAATCTGAAAATATATATTTCTAATTTACGCCTCTTATTAAATTCAGCTTCCACTGTATCAAATCTTCTAAAACTCAGATGTAATAATTAAGGCGTTTGTCTCCAAACCTGGTCAAAATTTCATAACATCACATCTGTTGACCGGAAGGATTTATTCTCTTCCTTTTTATCTCATATTTGTTTAAAATTAAGCTCTAATTTTAATTATTGTTTGATAGACCTTCACTGATTCAATTAAACAATAATTTCATTCAATTAAATTGACAGGGCCAATAAACATAAGTTGAATTGATGCTAAAACGTTATCTATTTGATAAATATTTTAATTATTAATGGCTTTTTTTTAAATTTCATTAAGGTCTTTTTCGGCATCGAAGGCTACTTAGACCCTTTCTCTATTTATTTCAATTAAATTGGTAATCATTCCAATTGAAAAAAATCTGGTGCGAACATCATTTTACCTTTCTTTTTAGGGACACGAAATTTTTTTTCGCCTTGCCAAAATTTTTATTTTTTTTTTTGCGGAACTTAATTTTTTCGCCGCCCCTTAAATCGTGCCTCCCTAGGCCCGGGCCTCACGGGCCTAGGCGTAAATCCTTCACTGTTCATACTCGTATAATATAAGAGACTAAAATAAAAAATTTTTCTAAAAATATTTTAAAGGGTATCCCCACCTCTAGATGCTTCTTTGTGTACAGATAGATACAACTTCATGTATACATAAATAAAAATAGCCACCAAAGTGTAAATATTCAAAATGTATACAAAATTGTTATTACCGACGTCATTTTCTCTCTGAATCGGTTGGAAAAAAGGAGTAGATAATATTAAATTTGCCCTTTGGGAGTTTAAATTCCTTGCTATCTATTACAATTCCAATTTATTAAAGGGCTTCAACAGTGTCTATCGAATACTAATAAATTTCAGTTTTATTTACTGTTGAAATTAAATTGATACATTCTGAGTTCAAAAGCTCTCTTTCTCTTTCTAACTAATATTATATTCAATACCTTAAATCTGATTTAAGGTTGAAACCACAAACGACTCCCAGAGCCCTTAGAGTTAAAGGGTTTTTGAGTGTTACACATTGAAACCACACCTTCTACTTTAATAATAAATTGAATGATGTATTAATGAAATTATTGGGTTGGAAAAAATCATTTACTCATAGATATGTGAATTAATTATTATCAAGATAATAGGAAATTCACATAAAATTTAAAAATTAATTCATATCCAATGTTACAATAGACCTAACTCATGTCAAATTTTTCAAGTACCATTATAAGAATTTAAATATGCTGGGGCGAAGGTTATGGAGAAAATAAACCAACTCTCTTACATTCAATAAATATTTTTATTTGATGAAAAAATCCCGTATGCCCAGGTTTTGAACAGGGATCGTCTTTGGAAAAGCCGACACTCTAGCCCTCCTCACCAGCGAGCCCCTTTTTGTCTTTTATAAACTAGTATACAGTAGATATAGATATCTTAATTAAATTATATCGATGGCACCGGAGGACGTTCCACACTCTGCTTCCTCGGAGCCATCCACCCACTCATCCAAGGTTTCACAGTTCTTAGCATTGCTTCACTGCAACTCTCTTAGTGGCTAGTCTCTGTGGCCCACCATTTTTCATATCCTTAAGTTCTATCCCGCCCCCGGGTTTGGTGTAGTTGGTAGCGTGCCTACCTTCTATACCGAACGTCGCGGGTTCGGACCCCAGGCAGTCCGATGATTTTATTTAAGACATTTGGATACCAAATGGCTTAAATAGAAATGCCTGGACCCCCAATAGATATTATCTCATATATAACGGTTATCGTAGTCTTATATGGCCTAAGTTGCCGAAAAGACTGTGGAATATTTAAAAAAAAGTTTCTATCCCAAATAGAAAAATTTGATTTTTTAATTTAATCTTTTGGCTACGGAGGCCATTAAATTTTACAATTTTTTAATATTTAAATTAATATAGATTGCTATGAAATGGTGTCTTGACTTACCTGCGGTTCAATAAGTCGTAGACTTAGGTTAGGTTAGGTTGAAGTGGCCGTTCCCAGAGAGGGAACACACTTAGGCCAACTAGGCCCTTTGTGATACCACGGCGGGGCTGTCCCCCCTCCTTCACCGATGCTCCTTAAACCATCCGGACCGGTCAATAAATTTCTTAAGATCCCTGATATCAGTTGATCCTAGTTCCGCTAGATTACCATAGAAGAACTCCCCTAAAGTCGTAGACTTAGAAAGCACGTAGAAAATTTTAACAAAAAAAAACAAACAAACAAGGAGTCTTGAAATAGGATAACAAATTTCAAAACAGGGTCCGATAAATCTACCATTATTACTATAACAATTTCTTATAGATTAGATATCGAAAATCGATATTCCTCTTGTTTGTTTATGTGTATTTTATAAATCCCCACGTCCTTCGATAAAAGATGAAAGAGCATTTAAAGACGAGCCAACAAGCCAAAAGGCATTTGGGGTGAATTCGTGGGTGTCGATGACCAAACCAATCGTCGTTAATCGGCTTACTTTTTTCCCTCTCCTTTCTGCTCACTTTGGCAGAAAGAAAAAAAAAACTCTTCTTTCATTTGACCTCTGAAGAGAGAAAAAGTAATATCTAAAAAAAAAATTTTCTCGACACTTGTTTTTAATTAATACATACCGATGGCTTCCGGTGGACGTTCAAAACTCTAATTTCTCTGGGCCATCCACCCGAGGCTCATTGAGGAGTAAAATAGTGTACACATTTTGAGATTTTGAAGGAAACTCTGATTATAAGTTACGTCAGATTTTTATTCTATTTTTATCCACGGTTGACTTTTCCTCGATTATAATCGAGTATTTTAGGCAATAATATACATAGATGCAACGTAGTAAATAAATTTTTAAACTCCTACAAAATGTTTGGTTGCCATACCGTATATCATTAAACACTTACTTTCTCCATTCTCGTGTATCACTTTACTTTCTCTTACCTATATGTATGCCAATATATATATATATATATATATATATATATATATATATATATATATACATATATATAGAGAGAGAGAGAGAGAGAGAGAAAGTATTGGATTAATGTCATAAATTCAATGTCGAGATTTGATGGATATACACGTTCAAACGTGAGGTCCCTTGAATCCAAAATCTGGAGGTGGACTGGAACAAAACACAACTTTCTCTTACTTCGGTAATCGAAAGTTGTGTTCTGTGCTTGTCACACCAGATTTTTTGTGTCAAAATATATTTAGTTTCCGCCAATATATTAGAATTTAAGATGTCAAAATTATAAACAGCGGGAAAATATTTATATTTTACACATGGCAACCATTTCTCCTATCTTTCCTATGAAATACAAGAATAAAAAGTGTGCTTCAAACAATTCTTGAGGGCAAACGAGAATATACATTTGAAAGAGCAGCTAAAAAATAATTGATTTTTGAATTTTAATCAAAATTGTTAGAGCTTAAATTTTGCAGAAAATCGAAAAAACTGAAAATATACATCAGCAAGGGTAATTAGCACTTTTTGGCCGATTTTGATTAAAAGTTTATTTTTCCGGTCCCGGGGTGTTTAACTTAAATATAAAATTTCATCCTCCTAGTCAATCCTTCATGCTTAAAATTGAACACACACACACCCACACACACACACACACACACACACAGACAGACTAATGCGAAAACCACTTTTTTGATCCTGTGGGATCTCAAAATGTGAAGATCCATCAAAAAATCTCGACATCGAATTTTTGACATGAATCCAATACTTTCTCTCTATATATATATTACATATATACATAGGTAAGAGAAAGTAAAAGTGGTTTTCAAACATGTTGTCTGTCTGTCTGTCTGGGTTCAATTTAAAGCATGAAGGAATTGATCTAGGAGGTTGAAATTTTATATTTAAGCTAGGCTCTTTAAAGAAAATCGGTCAAAAAGTACTAGTACGGAACTGATATAGTTTTTCAGTTTTTTTTCTGTTTTCTCTAAATTAGACAACGATTTTGATTAAAATTCAAAATCAATTATTTATTAGATGCTTTCAAAAAGTATATACTCATTTTGCTATTGAAATCTTCTGAAGACTACCTTACTTTTGTACTCCACAGAAAGATGCGAGAAATGCTGGCTATGGTAACAGAATAAAAATATTTTCCCATACTTATAAATTTTACATCTTGAATTTTTGGTGAAGAGTGGGGCGGTGCTAACATCGTATACCAAACGTCGCGGTTCGACCCCAGGTAGTCCGATGATTTTACGGCTTTAAACCATATACCAAATGGCTTGAATAAGAATGCCTGGACCCTAAATAATATATATTCATGAATTTGTTATCGTAAATGTCTTTATATGGCCTGAGTTGCCGAAAAGACAGTGTGAATGTGGGGAAGTGTGAGGGGGAATGAGAAAAAAGTCTGAATGTTCAAAAAAAAAAAAAAAAAAACCTTGAATTATATCATGTTTAAACTATTATAATATATGCGGACACGAAAATATGGTGTGACAAGCACAGAACACGGCATCTGGATTACCGAAGGCAAAGAGAAAGTTGTGTGCTGTGCGCCACTTTTTTCCTAAGTATTTAAGATGCTTATCCAAGACGAGCAGGATAAAGGTCTCCTAAAAGATATTGCCAGAATAATTGAAATTCAATATCAAGGACGATGGGACACCTAGAATAATGATTTTTGCCAGTTTTTGAAGAAAGATGTGTGACCCCTCCCCTCCCCTTAAAAAGCGGCAAATGGAATTAGAGTCTTTCAAATAAATATTTTTGATGCTATTTTCAGATGACAACTTAATATA
>JAKCPI010021881.1:0-13652 GCA_023213315.1 Euborellia annulipes | reverse complement strand
GAATAAGAACTCGTTTATGTTAAATAATAAATGAATTTTTATAAAAAAATGGTAGAATTTTTTTTATTAGTGGGCTAGGATATCGGCTTCTACAAAGAAGTTCCCTGTTCAAATCCTGTACGTGCGGGATTTTTTCATTAAATAAAAATATTTATATAATGTTAACAAATTCTTAAGCCAGGCACTGGATTGTAATATTGGATCTTACCACAATAGCCCCCAGGCAACTCTACGAGGAGAGGGAGTTGCTGTGGCATCGAAAAAAAAAGTATCGATACTTGTACTTGGTATCGTATCGAAAGGAAAGTCTCGATACCAGTAAGTATCGAGAATATATATATTTTTTTTTTAAGTCTTTTCGTCATCTTAGGCTCCCTCCGTCGATCACCGGAAAATCAGTGCAATATATGCCCCTTTCCCAAGAGTAATGATCGCAAGGGCTCCCTGGAGGATCAACCCACCCTGGGTTGATTCGCAGCATAAGTGTATTTTAAACAATTTTCACGTAAAGGTTTACTGATAAACTTTTTTTTAAAGAGCATCTAAAAAAATTTTATTTATTTATTGACTTTACTGATGTAGTTTTGAAATTTCAGTTCTTTTCGATTTTCTCAAAATTAGCTTCAAAAGGATTTCGATTAAAATAAATTATTTTTTAGATGCTCTTTAAAATGCATATTCTCATTTTGCCATTGAAATCTTCTGAAGACCCCTTTACTCTTGTAATTCATAGAAGAGATATGAGAAATGGTTGCTATGGTAACGAAATATAAATATTTTCCCATGTTTATAAATTTTGCATTTTGAATTCTAATAGGCCTATATATGCGGAAACTAAATATATGTCGACACGGAAAATCTGGTGCGACCAGTCCCACCAGATTTTTTTTTTATTTTTCTCACAATTCGCTTTAACGATATTGTTTAAAAATCAATTATTTTTTATAAGCTTTTTAAAATGTATATTCTTATTTTGTAGACAAAATTGTTTGAAGCCCACTTTACTTTTGTACTTCATAGGAAAAGTAGAAGTCATGGTAACAAAATATAATATATGTATTTAAATTTTATAGCTTTAATTCTAATATATTGCTGGAAACTAAGTATATGTTGACACAAAAAATCTCTGGTGCAAGCACAGAACACAACTTTCGATTACCAAAGGTAAGAGAAAGCTTTGAATAAAATTAGAAGATAAATAAATATTTTCCCTAAATTAGAAAACTTTTTTTTTATTTATTTTAAAACGCTAAAAAATTCAAGTAGTGCTATACACTATTGTAAACACTAAACCCAAATACTGGTTTCGTGCTCCAAAGCACCTTTTCAGCCTTTATTTTCCGAGTGAAAGACAGTTTCTTAAATCATAAGTGGTGGAGCTGGGATAGCAATGAGCTATAATCACATTATTATTATTTTTTTTTTATTTAACAAAACTGACACCTCTAATTTTATTTCCAAATACATTTAATTTTTCTAAATTAATTATTTGTTAACATAATCTTATTTATTATTATTATCCCTTCCACACCCCTGAAGTTTCTATTCCTATAAGGTGATTTTAATGATTACAATATACGTTTTTTTTTTTTTGTATATTGTTAGATAATAGATGGGTGTGGTTTGGTTGCAAAGGGCATCGTCGTCGTAAGGTATCATCTTGATCATTCCACAGGGCTAATTGAGAGAGAGCGAGAACGAGAGGCTGGTTGGTTGGTCTGTGGCCACTATTTACCAGACAAGGGCACTAAATTTCTCCCACCAGCCGACATTTAATTGAACATTTGCATACACATCTGCTGCCCTCTCTCTGACATTATTATCTCTATTTTAGAATGAATGATACTATTACTTTAACAGGTTAAAAGATGGTAACAAAAAAAAGAAGGGGGGAGTATATAACAAGTAATTTATGAGGTTCTTTTTTCTGGCCTACTAGAAATATCAATATTTTTCTTTAAGTATATTAAATCAGAATATTAATCAACTGTTTAGTAACTTAATACACTATTATTTATGAATTGGATCTTTAAATTTATTTCAGAATTATGTGGAGGAGCTGGGATAACAACAAGAAGATAATTGCTATAATAAAGAAATTATTCTTATTATAGAATTTTCAAATTAGTATAGAATACATCTAAAAAAAATTTTAAAAATAATAGATCAAATCATTTGAGAATTAGGTGGAGAAGCTGGGATAACAACAAGAAAAAGATAGTTGGCATAATAAAGAAACTATTCTTATAGAATTTTCAAATTAGTATAAATCACTCCTAAAATTTTTCAAAACTTTTAGATTAAAACAAATTTATTTGAGAATTATGTGGAGGAGCTGGGATAACAGCAAGAAGATTATTGCTAAATAAAGAAATTATTCTTATTATAGAATTTTCAAAGTAGTATAGAATACATCTAAATATTTTTAAAAATAATAGATCAAATCATTTGAGAATTAGGTGGAGAAGCTGGGATAATAACAACAAGAAGATAGTTGGCATAATAAAAAAATTATTCTTATAATAGAATTTTCAAATTAGTATAGATCACTCCTAAAATTTTTCAAAACTTTTAGATTAAAACAAATTTATTTGAGAATTAAGTGGAGGAACTGGGATAAGATCAATAAAAAAGTTTATTATAATGAAACTATCCTTATTGTAGCATTTCCGAAAATAAATATTTATTCTAAGATCATAGCCTTAGTCTTCCTATTATTAATAGTGAGCATATTAGCAGAAGCCTAGGCACACAGTTGCAATGTCGAAATTTACCTTATTGATTCCATTATAGATGTCATTATGTGGAAATTCTAGTAAAATCTGAAGGTCATCCGATTACAATTGATAACTACAGTAGTTCAATCTAGGAAAGTCTTACAGACTTTCAATTTTCCCCTGAGGTACACCGGATATCACTAAAAAGGCTAGGTGGGGGAGCTGGGATAACATTAAGAATAAGTTTATTGGTATAATAAAGAAACTATTCCTATTATAGAATTAAGGTATTTTTAGGCACCTAAGGCTATTTAGACTCCATCCCTTATTAATTTTAATTCATTGTTGCGAACTCCGGGCCACTAGATAATTCCTTTGCACCACGGGTCAAGGGCATAAAACAAAACAAAAAATTGATTAAAAGACAAAATAATAAAAGTGGCATAAACAAAACATTTCATTTCATTCGTCATTTGATGATGAAAGGGTTTTTTTTTGAGCAATTTTGATCCTTTTGCAAATAGAAGAGGTCAGAGTGAGAGAGTTGCTTTCCAGTTATAATCCTCTCTCTCTCTCTCTCTCTCTTTTTAAGGTCTTTTGAGGCAAAGTTTATATCACCTTGGAACTCCCGTGGGGGATTCCCAACTCAAGTGAAGGAGAAATGGAGGGGATTACATCTCTCTCTCTTTGGGAATGGAAGGAGGGATTAAGAGAGGCATACACACAAATCCTTAAATATTACCTTTCAAATTTACAGCTATATACGTTAGCTACATAGAAAAGATGATATTATATAAAAAGAATTTTATTGGTAGTATATTTAGCCTCAATTTTAAATTTTTTTTTTTTTTTTTTTTAACTCAATAATAATTTATTTTTACAGATAAAATTTCAATTTACAATTATTTATATTCTTTTTGGAAACTAATAGTTAGTTAATTAGAATTGATCACGATACCATAACTGGAAATTTTAAGTGGAGGAGCTGGGATTTTAATGTTATTTTTAAAGAACTTATTTGAACAGGACGAAAATTAAGGAAAACAAAGTAAGTAAAAATTATTGTACGTTTTTGAAAGTTAAAATATTTTGCATTTATGATTTAACGGAAGAAATAAAACAGTAAAAATTTTTTCAGGAATCGCTTTATACCATATATTTGCAAATATTTTGGCCTGGCCATCTTCAGTACAGGATATAGTTCTTTGGCGATCTTTTGTCTGAGTAGTGGGGAAGATGAGCATTCAAGTGTTGGTTCACGAAACCAGCAACAATTTTATTATCATCATTATTTAGCATTTAATTTCAATTGATCACAATAATTGGAAATGAAGTGGAGGAGCTGGGATTTTGATATGGATTTTCAAAAATTAAGATTTTTTATCATGAGTCCTAGGTTAGATATATAGGAAAGGCGTGTTTTTTGTCGGTGTGAACAAGTGTTCAATTACTTGATAAAAAGGTACTCATGGCCAAGATAGGCTGGATATTTAGTGCTAGACTCTCAAGAATTAAGAATCATTATTTTATAGCAAAAAATTTTATTCACAGGTATAAGCTTATCATAAAATTCGACTAATCGCATTACGATTAGACTTCATATCAATATTTTTATAACTTTTTATAGAGGCGTGAAAAAATTTCAAATAATTTAAATTAATATAACTAAATTAACATTTTTTTTATTACTACACCAAATAAATATTTTTTATTAGTTATTTATATAATCTCTAAAAGGGTTATGAAGTAGAGGAGCTGGGATAGAGATAAAATTTAAAAGGTAGAATTTTATATTCACTACCTATATCTATCTATTTAAACTAATTGCGAGATATCTTTTAAAGTCAATTTGAATTTATATGTATATATACGACCCGTACAAGACTTATTTTATAAGTTAAGAGAGGATAACGAACATCACCATGTGTGGCGTCATAACCCATCTGTTGTGTTGTTGTTTATAAACTTTCCTATATTATAAAACAACTTTAAAGGGATTATTTATTATTATAACCAAATTTTTTAGTTATATTTATTATATATACGGTACTGATAATTATTCCTTTGTTATAATATGTACTTTTTTTTTATTTAAATTATTAATTTTTATTTTAATATTTATTTTTTGCCAACGACATTTACATTTAATTAAAAAAAAAAAAATAAATTTAAATATACAAACTTTCTCTTCCTATTCGTAATATAAATTTTTTATATAAATATTGACAAAACTCTGAGTAAATATTTTTTTTTTTTTTAATAAGCTATCTGGGATTTTTTTTTTATTAATTAAGTTAAGAAAATTAAATAAAACTTCAAAAAAATATTTATGATTATTTTCTTAAATTGTCTGTCCATCCATTCAATTTGATTTGAGGAAATAAATCAATAATGAATTTATTGATCTGGATATATGCACTCGATTAAAATAAAATATTTAAATATTACGATATAAAATTATAATTTAGGTGAAGGAGCTGGGATTAGGAGGAGGAGCTGGGGTTTGGTGGAGGAGCTGGCAAATTTTCTCATTACTTAATTATTTTTAGAAAACTTAAATTTTATCTCATTTTAACACTACATGATAAATAAATACTATTTTTGAACTAGGTATAATCTAAAAGAACCAAATAAAAATAAATAATTTTCGATTTTTTGACAATAATTCCCAAACCAGTAAACTAAGCAAGAAATAACTTGTGTCACGCAATATGCTATAAATATTTTGGTTATATAAAAAAAAAACTTATTTAAGAAAGATGTCTCATCTGGTTTAGATTATAGAAGATTCCAAAAGAAATATATTAATTGAAAAATAAGGTAGAGCAAATACTAAAGAAAAAGTTTATGAGAGAAAAATAAAATGGTGGAGTGTGCTGGGATAATAATTAAATTCTTCTCTACTCTAAATAGCTTTTGGAAAGTGTTTAAACAAAAACCAGTATTACTAAGAATCTTTACGATCTAAATGAAATAAAGTTATTTTTTTATCACTTTAAAGTAAGAATCTTACTTCTTATCGGTGAATTTCAACTTTTAAATATACAATAAATAATTTAAAGTTACTTCTTCTTTGCAATTTTGTCTTCTTTATTTATTTTAAGTATTTCAAGTCTCGTTGCTGCTTTTCTTAATCTAAGTTATAAAAGATCGAGACTTTGATGTCCCAAAAGTAAATTAAAGTACACTTATCATTAACATTTCAACATACCCCAGAAACTATTTTATTAGCTACTTGGTTAAGTCATCTACCCAAAAACGATAAAATTACTAAACATATATACATATTTATGAAAGTATTAAATGGTAAGACGAATAATATAATATAAAGTATAAGTGGAGGAGCTGGGATCAGATATTTAAATATGTTTATTTAAGATATATATTTTTGCATACACCCATAAAAGTATTAAGTTATAAATTTTTTTTACTAAATTGCTTGTGTTTGAATTCTAAAAAAAATATATTAAATAAATCCAAGAGAAAATATTTGCGGTAGGCCTATTAAATTAAAAATAAATTTAATTTTAACTATAACGCGTGTGTTTGAATTCTAAAAAAAATTACATTTAAATAAATTCAAGAAAAAAAATATTGTACAATATATTTAAATAAATTTAAATTTAAATTTATTTATAAATTATCTAGCTTAAACTGTCAAAAAATTTCTAATATTTATATCGTATTTTAAAGTTGAGAAAGAATAATAATATACATAGTAAATTATAAGTAAATAATAATATAATTTAAAATATAAGTGGAGGAGCTGGGATCAGATATTGAAATGTGTTTATTTAAGTATATTTTGATGAATACCACATAGAAGTATTAAGTTAAAGATAAATTTTATTTTACTATAACGCTTGTGTTTGAATTCTAACATAATTACATTTAAATAAATTCAAAAAAAAAAAATTTACGGCACAATATATTTAAATAAATTTATTTATAAATTATCTCGCTTAAACTGTCAAAAAATTTCAAATATTTATATCGTATTTTCCAGTTGAGCTCGTTGGGATTTAGAACCAACTAGCACACACACACACACACAGAGGAAGCATATCTCGACATCCTTCAATGGTACAGACAGACAGGCAGACGACGAAGAGACGAGAGGGAGAGGAGATAAATAGAAAAATTTTCAGGGTTCAAAGGAAGCTTTCAGATAAACATGGCGAGAATCAACCAGAGAGAAGCTTTTTGGGAGAGTTCTTTTTTTTGTGCCACTTTCTCTCTTTTTCTAACACATATATAGAGAGAGATAAAAACTACAGAAATAAAAAAAATCCCCGCCTCGTTAAAAACATATTTAATTTACAAAAAAAAAAACGAATTTTTTTTTTTATTCTTTAGATTTATTTAATAAACAAATATTTTTCAAATGTCATTCATTCTTTTATGCCAGTTTATTTATTGATTGAATTTTTCAAATATTTTTTTATTTACTATATAAATTTTAAAAAAAAATTCAAAAACATCCCAGCTTCTCCACTTTATTTTATTCCAAGAATTCAACAATTGAAAATAAATAAATATATAACTGGGAAGGTAAAAGATAAATCTTTATTATTAATAAAAAAATTTAAGAATTGACATAAATTGAAATTTATTCTCCCACTGCGAAGTAGTACCGAGGTTTAATTCTCATTTCATTTACTACGGATCAGGGGTTTATTTCCGGCTTTAAACAATAATTTTTTTCTAATTCACATTGTCTATAAATTTAGAATAGAGACGGAGTCTTAATCACCTCAAATAGTCATACCAATCATAAAAAAGAAAGGTTATTTTTGTTGAACAATTGTCCAAATTAACCAATAACATTTAACAATACTAAAACAAAATATTCAATATCCTTTTTTAATTCTTGATCCCAGCTCCTCCACTTATCCTTTTTTATAAAACCCAACCAGATGCAGTTATCAAGAACAAGAACAAGTTGGGATACTAATAGAATATTTGACAGAACAATGCAGACCTAGGAAAAATCTTAAGAATACGTCTGGAAGGATAGATAATAGATAGATAAGCATGACCTCTTGGACCATACTAATAGGTACACATTTTTTTTCTCTACAATGTATTTCATTATCCTCTCCAGGTTCAACAAACCAGCTGCCCCCCTCTACTCATAAATATCTTTAGTATTGGCTCATAAATACGAATAAGACTTCGGGATGCCGTTCCACAAGCTGACAGACCCGACAGCGAACGACTTGCCTAACGTCGTCGTCCGATGTTTAGCCATCCGCAGGTAGACGGATTTTTTGGTATAAGCTCGGTTCTAAACTTCAAGTCCTCATAAAGATACATAGGTCTTTTGTTCTCCAAGAGACTGAATACATAACACCCTAAGAAATACAGGAAATCTGTAATTTTGCCTATTTTTCAATTTCAGCCATACCAGTAGAGGAAAGTGAAACTTGTGAATCAACGGAAGAATTCCCAGCCCATTACAAGGATTCTGGAACCCTGGCCTTCCCTAAGAGGAGAAGAATATAGGGAGGATATTATCTAAAGTCAAAGAAACTTCCATTCTTAGGTTGGGACAAGATCCTTTTTCGAGGTTGCCCATCCAGAGAAAGAATCGACGGGGTCTACATCCTAGGAGAATGTTAGAAAGGAGAGTACCATAGATTGCAGAGAAGCATAGAATCCTGGTCCTCAAGAGGAGAAGAATATAGGGAGGATATTATCCCGAGTCAAAGGAGCTTCCATTCTTAGGTTGGAACAAGATCCTTAGATTTTTCGAGGTTGCCGATCCAGAGAAGATACAGAGGATCTACATCCTGGGAGAATATTAGAAAGGAGAGTACAGTAGATTGCAGAGAAACATATAATCAATCAATCAAAGGAAAAAAGAATAAAAAAATAGTGAAAAAAAGAAAGCACATCTTGAACAACAATAGAGTCATTGAATTATATAATTATGTAATATAATAAATTATATAACTTTGCCAAATGTAAAAAACAAATTACTAAGATCTTGTGGGAAAAAATGGAGGTGCTGGGATGTATTCTTTTAAAGATATCATATTTAGTATATTTTTTTTTTTTTTTATTAAATTACTTTTTTTCCACTCTTTTGGTTCATTTAAAGAAGAAGAAAAAGAGCTCTCACACTCCTACCAACCAATTCTCCCCCCACTGAAAAAGCTTTGGATTAATTTGTAAGAACTAATTAATTGCTCTTGGCTGCTGAAAAACTTTTTCCTTCTTTCTCTCTCTCTCTTTATAGGCATCAAGAGAGAGAGAGTCCATTTTGCAGAAACCAATCAGAGACATTCATTCATTCATTCATTGGTTGGTTTTTGGGAAAAAAAAGAGAGAAGATTCCCCCAAAGGGGAATTTTTGGTTATTGCTTCGGCTTTTCTTTCTTTCTTTTGGAAAAAAAAGAGAGAGACATTAAATTCCAAGCTTTGATGGTAAAATACAAATAGAAAAAATAAAAAGAGAGAGACTCAAATTGCATAGGATCCATGTTCCTCTTTTATTTAAAGATGAGATTTTTTTTTTTAAGAGAAATATAAAAACCAATCATTATTATTATTATTATTATTAAAAATGAAGAAAATAGAGATTTCATTCGTCAATCATCCTTTTTTTTTCTTTTTATTTAAAGAGAAAGAAAAGAAATTACTTTTTAATCATTATTTGACTTTGCTTATGACGATGTTAAAACTACTACTATAAAGACCCATTAATTTGCGTTAATTATTATTGAAATTCCTATCGGGATCCCTGTTTATTTCCTCGAGGTGCTTTCGTGCACGAAGACACACACCTCAAACACAACCGGCCTCTGGCCGTAGCCATCTACAGGCGCCCCATGAAGTTACATCATTTCCTATCTCTAACTCCACCTCCTGCGTTAATTTCTAGCTAGTGAACTAATCCTTATTTCTGGTTTCACCCGGCTCCTTTTATCCAACCTCTTCTATGCTCTGGATGATGTCCTAGTTTGAGGAGGAACTCCCTCAGCACCGGCGTATAGCCTGCTCCTTCCGAAGAATGCTGCACTAAGAGGGAACCTTCTTTACGTCTCTTCTACAGGACGTGATGTCACAGCAACTCCCTCTCCTCGTAGAGTTGCCTGGGGGCTATTGTGGTGAGATCCAATATTCCAATCCTGTGCCTGTTTGAGGATTAGTTTACATTAAATAAACATTTTTATTTAATGAAAAAATCCCCAAACTTCTTTGTAGAAGCCGACATCGTAGCCCACAACACCATGAGCCTCACAATGTATTTATAAAATTATCGCTCTTATCATATGTGATAAATAACATCATTTAAATGTCCACCAATGAACATCAAAACTCACGCTCGCACATTACAACATCACTTTTTCAATTTCGATCCTAAAGTTGTTTTTCAGCTATGCAATTATTTTTGGCTTTTTTTTTTTTAAAGAAAAAACATTCACACTTTTTTCTCATTCACACTCACACTCACACACACATTCACACTGTCTTTTCGGCAGCTCAGGCCATATAAGACATTTACGATAACCGTTATTTATGAATTTGAATATATTAGGGTCCAGGCATTTTTATTTAAGCCATCTGGTATCCAGATGGCTTAAATAAAATCATCGGACTGCCTGGGGTCCGAACCCGCGACGTTTGGTATATGAGGTTAGCACGCTAACCTCTACACCACGCCCCGTGGGCTATTTTTGGCTTATTCATATAGACATTACTTTTCAAAAAAACCCACTGAGGTTAAATCGCACGATCTAGGTGCCCAGTTCACGTCACCATTGAAATTAATCGTCCTGGAAACTTAGATCGCAATAGTTCAATGTTTTCATGTATGGTGTGACTCGTAGCACCATCCTGTTCCCTAAGAGTGATTTATTAACAATAAATAAAAGGATGCAATTGGACCAAAACGTCCCGCTAAGTCATCTCTAGTTTATTTATTTTTACTTTCTCTTACCTCTATATATATGTTAATATATATAGAGAGAGAAAGTATTGGATTCATGTCAAAAATTCGATGTCGAGATTTTGATGGATATACACGTTTTGAGGTCCCCTGAATCTAAAAAAGTGGTTTTCGCGACATGGTCTGTCTGTGGGTGTGTGGGTGTGTGGGTGTGTGGGTGTGTGGGTGTGTGTGTCTGTGTTCACTTTTAAGCATGAAGGAATTGAGCTATGAGGCTGAAATTTTATATTTAAGTTAAACACCCTCCGGGACCGGAAAAATAAGCTTTTAATCAAAATCGGCCAAAGAGTACTAGTACTTTACTGATGTACTTTTTCAGTTTTTTTCGATTTTCTCAAAATTCGCTCTAACGATTTTGATTAAAATTCAAAAATCAATTATTTTTTAGATGCTCTTTCAAATGTATATTCTCGTTTTGCCCTCAAAATTGTTTGAAGCACACTTTACTCTTGTG
Source organism: Euborellia annulipes (assembly GCA_023213315.1). NCBI lineage: Eukaryota > Metazoa > Arthropoda > Insecta > Dermaptera > Anisolabididae > Euborellia > Euborellia annulipes. The sequence goes on along the minus strand of JAKCPI010021881.1, from coordinate 2,527 downwards.
CTTCATAGGAAAGATAGGAGAAATGGTTGCCATGGTAACAAAATATAAATATTTTCCCATATTTATAAATTTTACATCTGAATTCAAATATTCCCTACTGCCGGGAACTAAATACATGTCGACACAAAAAATCTGGTGTGACAAGCACAGAACACAACTTTCGATTACCGAAGGTAAGAGAAAGTTGTGTGCTGTGCGCCAGTCACACCAGATTTTTTTTTTTTTGTTCAAAGAATTGCTTTGGACAGAGAGACAGCCAGCCGAAGACCTTAATAGGATTTCCATCAAAAGCCTCATAAAAAAAAAAAGTGAGAGAGAGAAGAAGAAGAACGAATCGTCACCTGACAAAAGGTCGGACTGAAAACGAGCGAAAAAAAAAAACAAAGAAAGCTTCTAAATTTATTGGTTCTATAGAATTTTAGAATTGTATATTAAAACGGAGCAAAAATTAAATGGGAGTAATCAAAACAAAACTTTTAGTGATTTTTACTTTCTCTTACCTAAGATAGTATTAGTTTCATGTCAAAAATTTGATTTTGATATTTTTATGGACATATATACACGTTTTTGAGTCCAAAAATAGTCCCGCATAATGATCTATCTGTCTCTGTTCAATTTAAAGCATGATGAAATTTAGCTACGAGGTTGAAATTTTATATTTAAGTTTGGCACTCATCTAGGAAGCTTTTGAACAAAAACAGCCAAACAGTATTAGTACTTTACTGATGTACTTTTAGAGTTTTTTTCGAACTCACAACGTTCGGTATAGAAGGTAGGCACGTTACCAACTACATCAAGCCAGAGGGCAGTGAAATAATTAACCATATCTGAATTTCAATACTAATCCTCCAGAGTGCACCAGTTCCTTAATGCAAAAAAAAAAAATCTGAAAAAATCTAAAAATTTATAATGTGTACTTAGATTAAATATAATTTAAGTTCTTATTGATTGCTGAGATGTAAAATAAATATTTATTTATTTATTTGAAATTCCTAGAGGGATCCCCGTTTATTTACCCGAGGTGCTTAAGGGCACGAAGACACACACGTCAAACCAAACCGGCCTCTGGCCGTAGCCATCTACCGGCACCCCGTGAAGTTACATCATTTACATCTATATAATTAAATATTTATTAATTCATATACCCGAAAAAATAAGGGTTTGCCGCCGGGAGTTGAACCACGGATCCTCCAATTTGTACTCGGAGTGCCCTTATTTTTTCGGATATATGAATTAATAAATATTTAATTATATAAATTTCCATTTCGCGGCTCACTAACGCGATATATATAATATCTTAAATATTATATATAATTTCTTATTTATTAATCATTTACATCATCTCTAACTCCTCTTCCTTCGTTCGGTTCTAGCTAGTGAACTAATCCTTATTTCTGGTTCCACCCGGCTCCTTTTATTTTTCTTCTATGCTATGGAGGATGTCCTAGTTTGAGGAGGGACTCCCTCAGCACCAACTTCTTTCGAAGAATCCATCATAAGAGGGAACCTTCTTTACGACCCTTCCACAGGACGGTATGTCACAGCAACTGCCTTTCCTCGTAGAATAGTCTGGGTGCTATTGTGGTGGAATCCTATATTTCAATCCAGGGCCTGCTTGAGGATTTGTTTACATTAAATAAATATTTTTATTTAATGAAGAATCCCGACGCCCAGGGTTTGAACAGAGACCTTATTTGTAGGAGCCGACACCCTAGCTCACTACAACAGCGAGCCCCCGTAAAATAAATAAATGTATATTTAAAGAGAAATTAAATATAAGACTTTAACTTTGATTAATTTTTTTCTCAAAAGAGTAAATAGTGGACTTAAAACAATTTTGCTCTAAACCCCTTATATATAGGTAAGAGAAAGTTTTGAACTTCAAATTTTTTAATACCACGTCTATTGTTTCGGTATTTTTTTATTCTCCTATTTATCTTCTACAAACATAAATAGAGATAATGGGGAGTAAATATCCAATTTCTAGTCATAGAGTAGAATTGCAGGGTCTGATATTTAGTTGGTAGCATCAAAGTATACGTAATTATCGATGCTTTAACTAGAATAGAGAGGATTTGATCCCCCACACTAGTATTATTATCTCGGCCATAACGATCTGACGACTTATAAAGACCAAAAGGCAATTAGAGGCTTATTAAAGGAATAACCCCTCCCGCTCCCCTCACCTGCTCTACCCATAATCCTATTCACCACTTTATCCTTATTAGTAGTGTAATATAATTAGTCTTAGATACATGTATATTGATTAATTAATAATATTTAATCCCATTTAGAATAATTAATAAAAGAACTTATATAAAAATGATTACAAAAATTTATTTTTTTTAGGGGGCTCACTGGTATAGTGGGCTAGGATGTCGGCTTCTACAAAGATCCGTGTTCAAATCCTAGTTTTGGTGGATTTTTCCACTAAATAAAAAAATGTTTATTTAATGTAAAACAAATCCTCAAGCAAGCACTGGATTGAAATATTGTATCTCACCCAGAATAGCCCCAGGCAACTCTA
>JAKCPI010021880.1:0-10367 GCA_023213315.1 Euborellia annulipes | reverse complement strand
AAAGTTGTAGATATTTTAAATAGCTTTAATTTAAAAAAATCTGGTGTGACTGGCCCACAGCACACAACTTTCTCTTACCTTCGGTAATCGAATGTTGTGTACTGTGCTTGTCACACCAGATTTTTTTGTGTCGACATGTATTTAGTTTCCGATAGTAGGGTACATTCGATTTTCAAGATGTAAAATTTATAAGTATGGCAAAATATTTATATGTTGTTACCATGGCAACCATTTCTCCTATCTTTTCTATGGAGAACAAGAGTAAAGTGGTCTTCAGAAGATTTCAATCACAAAATGAGAATATACATTTTAAAGAGAATCTAAAAAAAATAATTGATTTTTGAATTTAAAAAAAAATCGTTGGAGCAAATTTTGAGAAAATCGAAAAAAACTGAAAAAGTGCATCAGTAAAGTACTAGATACTCTTTGGTCGATTTTGTTCAAAAGCTTCGTGTGACGTCCCATGGGGGTGCCTAACTTAAATATAAAATTTCAACCTCCTGGCTCTTTGTTCTTGAGATATTTTGTTCACAGACACACAGACACACAGACACACACACAGACAGACCATGTCGCGAAAACCACTTTTTTTGGATTCAGGGGACCTCAAAACGTGAAGATCCATCAAATCTCGACATCGAATTTTTGACATGAATCCAATACTTTCTCTCTATATATATATTACATATATACATAGGTAAGAGAAAGTAAAAAATTTGAGGTCTCTAGCTTCAAAATTGTGACCGCAATCTCCCAAAATTAGCACCCCGAGACGGGCACCTTGATCTCATACATAGTTTATAAATATTATTATATATCATTTATAAGTTAGACTGGCCTGCCATCTTTTGCAAGAGTGCTGAACTATTTAGTTCGTTTTTTTTTAAATACCTGAATTTATTTTCTACTTTGTCACCAATTTATTTAATTATTATAGGTTGGATATTATTGAATTTTACATTTTTAGATTAAAAAAAAAAATTACGATTATCCTTGATCATAGCACAGTGGAAGAGTTCTTGCCTTTTGGACTAGGAGTCAGGAGTTTACAGTTACATGCGACAAAAATGTATTTCAAATTGAATTGGCTATCATTGCTGAAAAGGCATATAAAAAATATTTTTTTCTTTCACCTTGTAAGATTGAAGAATAAAATTTTTTAATTTAAATTAGACTAATTAAAAACAAATAAAAAAAATTTAAAATCTCGCTTATACTAATTAATGAATAAACTTATATATAAAATGCTATAAATCTTTTTTTTTTATTAATCAAAATATAAAGCAAATTTTTAATGGATTCTCTAATTTATTAGAATAATAATTGATGATTTTTTTTTATAATATTATAAATTTAACAAATCTGGTGTGACTGTCGCACAGCACACAACTTTCTCTTACCCTTCGGTAATCGAAAGTTGTGTTTTGTTCTTGTCACAGGCTTGTGTCGACATACATATACTGTATTTAGCTTCCGACAGTACGTTACATTTGAACTCAAATGTAAAATTTATTAACAGAAAAATATTTATATTTTGTTACCATAGCGACCATTTCTCCTATCTTTTCTATGAAGTACAAGAGTAAAGTGTGCTTCAAACAATTTCAAGGTCAAAATGGTGCCTACCTCCTATACCAAACGTCGCGGGTTCGGACCCAGGCAGTCCGATAATTTTATTTAAGCCATTTGGATACCAGATGGCTTAAATAGAAATGCCTGAACCCCTAATAGATAATATATATTACAACGGTTATCGTAAAAGTCTTATATGGCCTAAGTTGCCGAAAAGACTGTGTGATTGTGTGTGTGAGTGTGAATGAGAAGAGTGAATGTTTAAAAAAAAAAAAAAGGTCAAAATGAGTCCTATGAGTCCTCAAGGCTTGGTGTAGAGGTTAGCGTGCTCGTATACCTCGTATACCAAACGTAGCGGGTTCGGACCCAGGCAGTCCGATAATTTTATTTAAGCCATTTGGATACCAAATGGCTTAAATTGGGTTCTCGTTCCTACAAAGAATCTCTCTCAAAGAATACAAAATTTCACTTTGAAATCTCTATCATTAATTAGCAATGTTTTAACGACATAATCTCAAATTTTATAGTCTCTCTTGTATAGTGAACGCCATTTGTTTTATCAATCAATTAAAATAACCTCATAACTTTTTCTTTTTAACCTCCAAATTTTTATTTATTTTCATTTATTTTTTAGCAATTTTGATTTCATTTAAGTTTTTATTTTTAGAGAGTGGAAGCCATCTTTAATTTTTTTTAATTATTAATAAAAGCTACCAACTTTTAGTAAATAAAATCTCTAAATGAAAAGCCTTGTTATTTTTTTAATAGATAACTAAAAAAAAAGAGAGAGATAGGGGACAGAAAACTCATTTAGTTAAAAAAAAAAAAAATGACAAATAATAAAAAATATATTATAACTTTGAAATTTTCAATTTTCCAAAACTGTTATTATTAGAATGAGAGTGAGAAAGAGAGAGAGAGAGAGATAAACATTTATTTATTTATTATTTTTTTTTTTTATGGATGGCAGTGACAGAAATTGAAAATAAACTGAATTATAGAAAATGCATTTTACTCGTTGACTGTATGATGTTGGTGATGGCTTCAAGGCAAAAGGGCAGGAGGCAACAGCAACAAGAGAGAGAGAGAGAGAGAGAGAAAAAAATAGGAATCGAATCTCTCGTGTAACGAAACGAAAACGGCTTCTGATAACGAACGAAACATCGAAATAACTAAAAAAAAAAAGAAAAAAAGCCTCTCTCTTTCTGTGTTTAGTTTAAATCTAGTTATTTATTATTTTTTTTTTTTATTTACGCCTACCTGAGGCTGCAGGGTCAACAAAGAATAAAAAAAACAATTCAAGAGAATTTTAAATGTACTAGCAGCTTAGCTCGCTTGCGGCGATTAGCCACTGGGTGGGGGTAGGGGGGACTTCGCACTTAGTTTCGCAATTTTTCAGTCAACTCGTTTCCGGCAATTAATAAAAAAATACATATCTAGCTTATTAAAAAAATACAACCTTCTTATCTTAAAAAGGATCTAAATGCTTTATATACAGGGTGCGGAAAAAGTTCCCGCAATTTTGTTTTTGCGCCATTTCGGCTATGTCATTGTATTTTTTTTTATTTCTGATTATTTTATCGAATTCCTTGTGAAATTTCCGTTAAGAAACTGTGTTATTCATTTGTTTATTTTCAGTAGTGTTTGAGTTATGAATCGTGGAAATCAACGTTTCACAGTTGTTGAGTTGCACAAGGTGGGAATGAAGACAGCCGACATTGTTCGAACGACCGGCTTCAAGCAAAGGACTGTCTATGATGCCGTGAAACGGTTCAAGGAGACAGGCGGGATCGCGGACCGTCCTCGAAGCGGCCGTCCAACCACCGCGACCACTTCGGAGAACATTCAGAAGGTTCGGTGCAAAATTCAACGCAATCCGGAGCGTTCGAAGCGGAAGATGGCGAGAGAGCTCGGCGTTGATCAAAAAAGCATCCAACACATCGTCAAGAAGAAGCTGGGACTTCACAGTTACAAGATAGCTAGCGTCCGTTTCCTGAACGAAAGGATGAAGGCGAACCGGTTCCAGAAAGCCCGTCGAATGCTTCCTCTGCTCGCCGGTGCTCGTTTGAACAATGTTCTCTTCACAGACGAGAAGATTTTCACAGTTGAGCCGCTCCACAACCGCCAGAACTTCCGCCAACTCCTCAGGAAGGGTCAGCAGAAGACCGCGCAGCCATTTTCCAGCCTCGGTGATGGTGTGAGCTGTGATCTGCGCCACCAGGAAGACGCCGCTGGTTTTCATCGAGCGAAACGTCAAAATCAACGCCGCCAGCTACCAGCAGCGAGTCCTCCGCGACGTACTGAAGCCGTGGGCAACGGCGCACTTTGGCACCGATGGAATTACGCTTCAACAGGACTGGGCGCCGGCGCATTCCGCCAAATCAACAATTGCCGTCTGCGAAGAGCTGTTTCCGGGCTTTTGAGGCAAAGACGTTTGGCCGCCTAACTCGCCGGATCTCAACCCGATGGACTACTCGGTGTGGTCCATTCTGGAGCAAAAAGTCTCGGCTACACGATACGCCACCGTTAACGTACTGAAGATGGCTTTGACGCATGCCTGGGACGAGATTACGGTGGATGAGTGTGCGAGCACCGTCGGCAATCTTCGCAAGCTACTTCCTAAATGTATTGAGGCCGATGGTGGCAATTTTGAACATCTGTTGTAAATTTTTTTGTTTGCTGTTACAGTTAGCGAACTAATAAATGTTATTATTCTTTAAATTAAATGGTATTGTTGTTTTATGCATTATTAATGTGCTGTTGAAATATCTGAAAAAATTGCGGGAACTTTTTCCGCACCCTGTAATGGCGGAGTGTCCGTCCGTCTGTCTATCTTGATACAATCCGAGCCTCATCTCCAATCTATCTATGAGAAAATTATTTTTTTTATTAATTTGAAATTCCTACCGGGATCCCCGTTTATTTGCCCGAGGTGCTTTCGTGTACGAAGACACACACTTCAAACTCAACCGGCCTCTGGCCGTAGCCATCTACCGGCACCCCGTGAAGTTACATCATTTCCTATCTCTAACTCCTCCTTCTCCGTTCATTTCTAGCTAGTGAACTAATCCTTATTTCTGGTTTTACCCAGTTCATTTTATCTAAAGCCTTCTATACTAGGGAGGATGTCCTAGTTTGAGGAGGAACTCCCTCAGCACTCCTTTCGAAGAATGTATCACTGAGAGGGAACCTTCTTTACTTAACTTATACAGGCCCGAATGTCACAGCAACTTTCTCTCCTCGTAAAGTTGGCTAGGGGCTATTGTGTATTATATTTTTTTTTTTTTTTTTAAACATTCACACTTTTTTCTCATTCACACACATTCACACAGTCTTTCCGGCAACTGAGGCCATTTAAGACTTTTTGCGATAATCAGTATGTTTAATATATCAATTGGGGGGTCCAGGCATTTTTATTTAAGTCATTTGGTATCCAAATGCCTTAAATAAAATTATCGGACTGCCTGGGGTCCGAACCCGAGACGTTCGGTATAGAAGATAGGCACGCTACCAAGTGTATTATATATATACAATATTCCAATTCAGTGCCTGTTTGAGGATTTTTTTTAAGACTTTTTTTCTCATTCACACTCACATTCCGTAATCAGTATTATCAGTATAATTCAAAATGGTTAAATATGAATAACGTATAATAGTGATGATAAAAATAATGATAATAATAGTGAGGATGTATTGAATGCGAGTTGACTCATTCAGTTGTGCATGGTTATGTACAATATGTAATGTATGAAGGTGTATGTGTATGTTAAGAAAAGTTAATTTTTAAAGCGAAAAAATATAAATAATAAAATGTATACAGTAATGTGAGAAAAAATTATAATATTTAATGTAATCTCTTGCGGCTCATAAAGAGAACATGAAGTTCTCAGGGCCTTTAATAAATTTTCTTTATTCTTATTCACACACACATACACACAGTCTTTTCGGCAACTTAGGCCATTTAAGACTTTTAAACGGTACTCGTATTTTTAATATCCCTCCAGGCATTTTTATTTAAGCCATTTGGTATCCAAATGGCTTAAATAAAATAAATCATCTGACTGCCTTGGGTTCGAACCCGCGACTTTTGGCTTATGAGGTTAGCATGCTAACCCCTAAACCAAATCTCGAGGGCCGACATCCTATCCCACTACCCAGATAGCACAGTACGTCTTATGTACGTACATAGGACGCACAATTCGTCTTATGTACGTACATAAGACGTACTGTGGTATCTGGGTACACCGATGAGCCCCCTCTAAGAGATTTTTTTTTATTTGAGGGGAAACGGAATATAAATATTAATATATATACGCTCTAGATCTCTTGCAAAAATTGATTTAATTAAACATATAGGTTAGAAGTAATTATTGAAATGGTCATATTATTTGATGTTTATTTACATTAGAAGGAAAATTTTCCTCTTTCTCTCTCTCTTTATTATTATTATTATTATTATTAAAGATGGCACTTGATTAAATTGAGCATGTCTCTCTATAACATTTCCTTCCTGTTTTCGTTAACAATAATTCGCTCTCTCTCTCTCTCTCTCGTTTCGTTTCGATTTTGCAAAGGAGAGAGAAGATGATGCTGATGTTGTCTTTTCCTTTCCTATACACTCCACTAAAATTCATCATTTGAAAGACTTCTCTCAATTCAATTATATATAACGTCCCCCTTTTCTCTCTCTCTTATCAATTTAATTAAGCGCAAAGTCGATAGAAACCACAAATTAGATCCATGTCCAAAATTTCAAAATACAAAATGTAATTGTAACAAAAGTTTTGTCCCTCTCTCATTCAGTTTAATTTATAAACTGTCAGAAAATATCATCAAATGCATTTAAATCCAATGTTAAATTGTCTTCAAGAAATAAAAAATTATGTTGAATGTGTTTAGGTTATAAATTTTAAATGAACAATTTTAGAAAATTTATGACTAAAAAAAAAAATATCATTAAAATTTTATTTAATATATGAATTTAAAGCTATGAAATCTTTTTTTGATAATGTTAATAATAATAATAATAATAATACTAATGTTGATTAGATTTAGGGATTTTAGTATCAAACCAGTTGGTAATAAAATTTAATAATTAATTAAAAAAAAGTTAATAATGAAAATAAAATTATTTTTTATGATTGTTTTAATTTTAATTAAACAATTAAAAATATTATTTTATAATAATATAAGAATCAAATTTAATTTTATTAATTTAATAGGAAATTTTATTTATTATTTGAAAATCTCATTTTAATTAATAATAAATATTATAAAAGGTAAGCTTTAATATTTTTCAATATAGAACGAATCATATAGTGAACAAAAGGTTTCAAAAAATAAGATTTTTTTTATTTTCGCTAAAAATGTTCATTAGAAAATCTTATTAAAAGGTTAATATATTTATTTTTGATATTCATTTGCCCAAACACTAGAATAACAGTCCCAAGCATGTTTAGGTAAAAAGAAAGAAACGCCTGAAAGAGGGGCAACTAAGCAACAAGTCAATGGTTAATGGTTGCCTATCTTCACGGGGTTTTTATTGTGGAGATAGTCATCTGACATTTTTATTTTAAATCAAATTAAATTAATTAAATAAGACAGTGTAATATTTGGGGTTATATATTATTATAACAAAAAAAAAAAATAATAAAATAAAATAAAATAAAAAATAACTTAAAATTTTGGTTAAAAGAAACAGAATCCGACTTTTTTATATAGTCTATGTTCTACACCTCCTAAAATTATTTATATTCTTTTTATTTTCTTACCAATTAATGGGCTTTGGAAAATTTGGATGCCTTAATAATAAAATGTTCTACACCTCCTAAAATTATTTATATTCTTTTTATTTTCTTACCAATTAATGGGCTTTGGAAAATTTGGATGCCTTAATAAGCCAACCTCAAAATTTAATTTAAATAAAAATGAATCTAAATTTAAAAATAAATAAATTTATAAAATTGTTGTTATTTTGGTTATATCTTTTGTTAATATCAATAATTTAATTTTATTAAAAAAAAAAAAAAATAGGATTTGATTCAAGAAAAGGATTCAAAGAGATGTAGAGATATATAAAGATGGCGTTGTTTATTTAATTTTTTTAAACAAATATTTTGAGGTTATATTATTTATTATAACTAGAGCCCGGATTTTTATGCAGCAAAAACCGCTAAATATGCCATATAATATGCAGTAAAAGTATTAAAATATGCAGCAAAATATGCAATATATTTATGGCAAAAATATTAAGTAAATGGCTTCCAATTAAAGGTAAATCATGATTTCTACTGATGTAAAACTAATGGTGTTTTATTTTTGGAAGGAAATGATTAAAAAAAAAAAAAATTGGTCTCACAATAAAAACTAAATTTAATTAAAAAAAAAAAAAAAAAAAAAAAAAAAAAAAAACAGAGCAAGCAATCCATTGCGAAATTTTTGAATCAATCGAGGACCCTGTTTTGGCATTTTTTTTCTTTAATTAATTTGACTTCGAACTATGGAACACGACTAAGGGCGAATCCAGAGGTGTTTCTCGGAGGGGGGGGTAATCTGGTGTGACTAGTCGCACAGCACACTATTTTTCCTTAATTTCGGTAATTTAAATGCACATTCTGTACTTGTTTGCCAGAATATAAATACAAATCAAATTTTTAAGTATTAATTTTTAAAATTTTACATTAAAAATAAATTTTTTTTTTCGAAAAAAAAGTATTTTTTTCAAGTCTCGGGGGGGGTGGGGTGGGGTGGGGGGGGGGTGGGGGGGGGGTGGAATTTCCCCTTTACCCCCCCCCCCCCTCCCTTGAACACAACTGACTTGATATTCATCCAACGAAAATTCTAGCAAAACTAAATTTATTTCTTAAAAGAGGATATAAAGAATAAAAAATATATTATTTATTTTTTACAATGTAATAAAGGATTTAAATTTTTTGTTTGTTTTGTTTTTAGAAAAAAAAATTAAAAAATTAAAATAAAATGAAACTTTTACTGAAAAAAAATTTAAAATATCCAAAAAGTCTTAAATATGCAACTTTATGCAATATTGACCAAATATGCAAAAATATGCAATATAGAATTTGAACCCTTGCTCCAAGGAGGCATGATTCGGATAGAAAATTGCTTTTCAGTGACGTACCTATTAGCAAATAGAATATGCAATTGCATAGGAATCCGGGCTCTAATTATAACAAAAAAAAAAAAAAAATAACCTCAAAATTTCTGTTAAAAGAAACAGAATCCGACATTTTTTTTTTTATATATTATCTACATCTCTTAAAATTATTTCTATTCTTTTTAATTTCTTACCAATTAATTTACTTTGGGGAATTTGGTTGCCTTAATTAACAAGTAACCTAAAAATTTAAATTAAAAATAAAAATTAATATTAATTTTTCAAATAAATAAATTTATAATATAAAATTATTATAATATTAATAATAAATTTATAAAATTAGTATGTTATTTTGAACACATGTTTTGTTAATAATTTCATTTTACTTAAAAAAAAAAAGGATTTAAATAAAGAATAACAACTTTTAAGAGATGTAGAGATATATAAAGATGGCGTTGTATTTTTTATATAAATTTTGAGGTTATATTTTCATTGTTACACTTTTTAATGTTTTTATGTTAATACATTTTTATAATTAGACCTATTAAAAATTTAAATAATTAAAAAAAAAAGTATTTTTTTCTAGTATAAAATAATATTAATAATTCTAAAACAAAATAAATAAAAAGAATAGAGAAAAATGGTTCCCTAATGGACTAACGAAGAGAAAGGAGGAGGGGAAAAGAGAGATGATCAACCATCCAATTTCACCCTCCTCCCTACATGAACAACATCATCCAAACATCCATCCATCCATCCTCTTTTGCTCTTTGAATTTGAAAAAACTCTCCGGGGGATTCATTCACACAACCACAAATAAATGCAGTTCACTTTTTTATTTATTTATTTATTTATTTATTTAGGCTTTTGATGGGAATTAAATAAAAAAAAAAAAATTTCTTTTTTTTCGTGTTAAAAAATAAATAAAATTTCCAACATACCATTTAGTTAATGGAAATAATAATTATTTAGCCGTGAAGAGAAAATATTTTTATTTAGAATAAAAAAAGCTTCATTCTAAATAACTGTCAACGGAGTAGAGCATCAGCGCAATCGTTGCGGTTAAGCAATGACAAACGCGGCGGAAGTTCGGGTTGGGGACCAGGATTATCAGGGCGTAGAAAATAAACATCGATAATTCGTATTTTAAATTTAATAAATAAAATTCTAACACCTAATGACCGCAGTAGCCGAAAAGGGTTAAAAAATTCCAAATTTGTCAAACAGACATACAGACACTCCGCTATTATATATATAGATTTTTTTTTTGTTAACAAATAATAAAAGATTTTTATATACTGAGTGTATCAAAAAGGGCTATACAACTTTAACAATTCATATTAATTTATTCTTTTAACTTGCAGACATGGTTTAAACGTCATTTTACAGTAAAATATATCAGGTTGTTTTGGGTTCTCACTGGAGTGGTGGGCTAGGGTGTCGGCTTCTACAAAGAAGATCCCTGTTCAAACCCTGGCGTGTGGGATTTTTCATTAAATAAATATATTTATTTAATGCAAACAAATCCTCAAGCAAACTCTGTGGAAAGGAAAGACATGATCCATGTTGCCAAAATTGTCACAGTCAATTTAATAAATATTTTTAATGAAAAAAATTCCTCAAGCCCAGGATTTGAACACGGATCTTCTTTGTATGAAGCCTACTACACCAGCGAGCCCCC
>JAKCPI010021878.1:0-11984 GCA_023213315.1 Euborellia annulipes | reverse complement strand
AAACAAAATCGTCGGAACGAATCGAAAAAAACTGAAAAAGTACATCAGTAAAGTACTAGTACCCTTTGGCCGATTTTGTTCAAAAGCTTCGTGTCACATCCCAGGAGGGTACCTAACTTAAATATCAAATTTCAATCTCCTAGCTATTTTTGTTCTTGAAATATTTTGTTCACAGACAGACAAACAGACACTCAGGCACACACAGACAGACAGACCATGTCTCAAATATCACTTTTTTTGATTCAAGGGACCTCAAAACGTGACATCGAATTCTTGACATCGAATCACAATAACCATTTTCTCTCTAAATATATTAACATATATAGAGGTAAGAGAAAGTAAAAATCTGCGCCTCTTTCCAAGGAATTCCATAGTTCAACGGTTTCTCATATAAAGCAGTTTTTTGGCTAAAAAGCCTGATTTATTATTATATTTGGATGTTGGGACGTGGTTTCCGGATGTTATAATGTCTTTGATAATGCTTAGAACTTTGAACTTATGAGTCACCTTCAGAATTTAATCAAAGATGCCAAAAAAATCTTCATTCATCCTTTAAATATTTTATTTTGTTTTTCTAAGTAAAGAGTGGAGGGTAGGCCTGTGTGTGTTTGGAACCCCTTCGCTGATTGGTGATTCATGAGGATCTGCAGAGAAACATGCAGAAAGAGAAAGAGAGAGCCAATCAGTCAACCCTCATCTAATCCTTGACACTTGATTTCATCAGGACAATAGAGAGTCCCCTTAGACAAATTGCTAGCTTCCACCTCTTCCCTTAGGGCACCAAAAAGAGAAAGAGAGAGAGAGAGAGAGTCACCCTTTGATTTGTCCAAAAACCAGGATTAAGTCCCGCAATACCCACAATAAGCGACAGACAGACAGCCGGTCGGCCGACTGATCCACTGATTATTATTTAAAGCTAAATGGTAATATATCCATTTGTATTTGGTTGGAACTTTTATTTGGGATTTTTTTGTAAAAAAAAAAAAAAAAAACTGAATCTATTCAGATAGATTATCTTTTGATATAAAAATCTTTTTTTTTTCAATGCACTAATAAATTTACTAAAAGGAAAAACTTCCGTTCAATAAGTTGTTAGATCTGGTCAGATGCTCCCCCCCCCCCTCCTTCATATATAAATAATTATTAATTCAATTATAAATCGCTCATTTGCTGCAAGAATGTCATAATTCAAAATTTCTATTTTTTCAGGAAATCACAAAAACAAAATAAAATTGTAACACATTTATATAGAAATTCGAATTAGACATGGCAGTTGAACAAATTAGTTTTTTATTACCAAAAATATCACTGCAAGACAGCGACGGCGCTACGGGGGCAAAAAATCTGGCGGGACAAGCACAGATCCCATCTTTTCATTACCGAAGGCTGTGCGGCCAGTCACACCAGATTTTTTTTTTTTTTTAAATAATGCCTTGAATTACTTGACCAATAGCAGAGTCAGCATTGATGTCACGTGACACTATTGTTTCGTTTGCTCAACACTAGTTGCCGGCGTCGCCACCTTCAGTATGAGCTCCACGGTCAGTGAAGAAGCTTCCAAATGAAATCCTCTCCGCTCCCGCCTGATTAACAAGCAAAGCACCCAAGGATGCAACATCGACAACTGATCCACGATGTCTTTTCTGCACGATTATTTCCATTTTAAAAACGCCGACCTCAACCTTATCTTCACTTTCCTAGGTATTTATTTTCCTTTTTAATCCTTTTCATTTTTATTACCTAATCCTAAAAAGACGGACTCTTATGAATTAATAATTAATATTTTATTATTTATTATTTTGAATACGCTTTTTCGTTTTATAAGTATTCTCATCTGTATCTAAAATAATAAATAATATCAAATTAAGAAGATAATTTAACATGAGTGTGAGTAAATAGATAATTTTTTTTTGTTAAAATTGATGGAGATGATTCTAGAATGCTCTGCATATGAGAGTGAGGGGAGAAGAGTCAATGAATATAACTATGGTGTTTTCGTTCTCTTTCTCGGTGCAAAAGTAGCGCTCTACTTTATCTCTTTCTCGGCCATTCATGTGTTGTTGGTTGAGTGTCGTTCGATTTGTTCATCTTCAGAGATTTATATTTGTTTTGTATTATTAGATTTATTTTTATTCGTTTTTACAAGTTAGTTAATTTCATATTTTGAAGCAATGTTAGGTGAGATTTTTTAATTTATTATTCTTATTTTATTTTAAATGCCTAATTACATCTAAAAAAATGTCTATATTTTCTCCTAAATTTTTATGGATTCAAATAGGATTGAATTATATAAATTAAAAACCTATATTTATGTAATCCCATAAGTATTTTATAAAATCTGGTGTGATTGACCGCACGGCACACAATTTTCTCTTACTTTTGGTAATCGAAACGCTATCGTTGTAATAAACAAACAAAATATTTCAGTCTATAAGATTAAGACTAAAATATGAATTTTTTTCTAAAAATCGAAACGACACTTAAGACGGGACTTTTCCAAAACTGCCTAGTTGAATATTAAAACAGTTTATTACTGCTAATAGAGCAAGAAAATAATTCCGACCTAAGTCCTTGTAAATTGTTTCTAATTTATTTACAGATTTCATTAATATAACAGTCATAAATTGTCTCTCGAGTTTAATAAAATACAGGTTTCTCTCGTTTCCTGAAAATTTGTTCCCGATGCAACTAGACACTTTTGCAAATAGACCACTCATATATAGATTATTTTTCTATATATGAAAATATTTCAAACCTTATGTCATATATTGCAGTTATTACAGCTTGAGTTTTACGTCATGAATGACGTACAAAGTGGTTCAACCACTCAAAACAGTTGATAACAAATTCATTTTGTTTTTGTTTTTCTAAGTTAGAGTTATATTTTGAGTGAATCCCAACCAGTAGGTCGATGTTCGTACAGCACCTGTTCAAATAGGGCCCATTGTCCTCTGGATGCCCATTGTATTGGACGTGATCCAATAAACACTTAGCCTTGGGCAAAATTAAGATGATAAAACATTCATTGGTAAACGAATGGCCTAAAGGCAAGCAAAGTAAAGGGAAGGAAGGGCAGATGTGCGAGGGAGGCGACGGGAGCCCTCTAATGTGTGCTACCCCCCCCCCCCTCCTTTTTCTTTCTTTCTTACTCGCATTTGAATAATTTGATTATATTGGGTCGCGATATTATCGACAGAGAATGAAATTCATTTTTACTTCCGAAGGGTTGGTTCTGCCAAGAATTGAAGTCTCTTTACTCAATCTAAATTGAAAGCAGAACGAATTGAAACTTCACTTGAAATTATTTAATATGTGTGATTATTTTTGTTTTATTTATTTTGTCTGTATGGCCTAAGAAAAACAATCTGGCGTGACTGGTCTCACAACACACCTTTAGTAAGTTGTCTTGTAGCTTGTCACACCAGTTTTTTTTTTTTTGTTGACATACTATGGGTATATTTAGTTTCCGCCAATATATTAGAATTCGAGAAAAATTAAATACATGGCAAAATATTTATATTTTGTTACCATTGTAACCATTTCTTCTATCTTTTCTATGGAGCACAAGAGTAAAGTGTGCTTCAAAAGATTTTAAGGGCAAAGTGAGAATTTACATTTTAAAGAGCATCTAAAAAAATAATTGATTTATGAATTTTAATCAAAATAGTTACAGCTAATTTTTAGAAAATTGAAAAATACTGAAAAAGTACATGAGTAAAGTATTAGTACTTTTGGGCCAATTTTATTGAATCCTCAAGAAGCGTGCGACATGAGATACATAGCTTAAGGCTCTATTCACACGGGGATACTCAAATCTCCGAGCAACTAGGATACTGGGTAGCGAAGCGACTCGACATGTGTAATCCAATGGCGCCATTCACACGGGGAAACTCCAGTCGCCGATACTCGCCGAGTATCGGCAACTGCGCGACTCAGTTGCCAAGAGACTGGACATGCAGGTCTCCAAGCTACTCAGTCGCCTGGTTTCCTCGATACTTTCCAAAAAAATGCGCGAAAAAGAAACAAATCTGAAGCTAGTGGAGGAAATTGAAAAATTTTGATTGAGTGGGAAGAGAGGGTAAATGTTTTACATAAAAAAAAAATTTTAGAATTTTAAAATTTTAATGTTTAGCAAAAATAAAGATAAAAAAAATTGAGAAATAACCCAAAATATTTATTTGTTTAAAATTATTTATTAATTGTAAACAAATAATCGAGTGTTTTATTTTATTTATTTATTTTTTTTTATAGCAAAGTTTTTTTTTTTTTTAATTTAAGGTCTTGGAGGCCATATTTATTCAAATTGAAGAAAGCAAGTTAAAAACATAACCAAATACAAACTGTACAACATTTTATTAACAATACCAGAGTAATTATTAGAGGAAAGTACCCAAATTCGGACCCCCATTTTGTTTTTATAGTATAAAGTATATAAATTATTGAAAAAACCTGTTTTAAAGATATGTAATATTTACTTTACTATGTGATGTACTATTGGTAATTTATTTATGGCAAATATATATGTATAAATTACAGGGGTAACAATTTTTTTAAAACTTACACTTTGGTGATTTTCAAAAAGGTTGCCTAAACTGGACCCCTGGCTAAAATGACCAAAAACTTAATTTACTGAACTAGGAAAGAGAATAAATCTGAAAAACAATTATAGAACGGTTTGACAAAAAATATATTTTTTTATTTTAACATTTTTTTTTTTTTTTTTTTTTTTTAAAACATTCACACTTTTTTTCTCATTCACACTCACACTCACACACACATTCACACTGTCTTTTCGGCAGCTCAGGCCATATAAGACATTTACGATAACCGTTATTTATGAATTTATATATATAGGGTCCAGGCATTTTTATTTAAGCCATCTGGTATCCAGATGGCTTAAATAAAATCATCGGACTGCCTGGGGTCCGAACTCGCGACGTTTGGTATATGAGGTTAGCACGCTAACCTCTACGCCACGCCCCGTGGGCTATTTTAACATTTTTTTTTTTTTTTTTTTTTTTTAAATTGAAAATTGAAAATGTGATTGGAAAAAAAAAAATAAAAATAAATGTGAAAATTAAAAAAAAAGGAATGTTGAAAATGTGAAAAGTCAAGGTAAATACTTCAACATTGGGTTTTATAAGGGGTAGAAGTTTACATAAAAGTTTTACACCCTAAGTATAAAATTAAAGTATCGAGTGGTTTCCAAGTTATTTCATTAACCCACATTTTTTGATATTTCACTAAAAATTCATTAAATTTATTGTGAAAATAACTTAAATTCAAACTAAATGGAAATCTCTTTTTAATGGCAATTTAAGAAAAGCAATAAAACAGACATTTAAAAGCAATAAAATCTTTTTCCCCGGAAATTTAGATAAATATTATGAGATTTTAACTGGAATTGATCTTCTGAAAGTTTACAATTTTTTCACAATAAATTTGTGGGTTAAGGGAAAAACGAAAAATCTCTCGAAACTCAAATTTTATATTTAAGCTTTGTAAGTGTCCATTTTTTTTTTTTTTTTTTTTTTTTTTTTGAAGGTGTCCATTTCCCAACCGTCTTGAGGAATTTGAATAAAATCGGCCAAAGAATACTAGTAGTTTGTAATGGTTTTTTTTTCCGATTTTCTAAAAATTAGCAACTAAAGCCTCCAGTTTCCAGTTTAAAATTAATCAAAAAAATTATATCTCTGATCGCCGCCATAGAGGATACTTTTTCCTCTCCTGGAGAGGAGGGGGAGTTTAAACCTCACTAGGCTGGACGTAAAGGGAGTAGTCATTCTTACCTTGGATAACTCCTAGTCGCAATCTTATCAGATATTGTTCCTGTAAATATTAATGTTGGTGACTTTATGATTGGTTGTTATCAAATAATATGTGAATCATAGGCGTAGCCACGGGGGGGTTTTGGGGGTTCAAACCCCCCCCCCCCATTGGACCCAAACCATGACTAGATATTTAAGCTCTATAATGCAAAAATACTTTTTCTCTCTATATATTTCATATATAGTGTAAGAGAAAGTAAAAAATAATAATTTTCTCTAGCTTAAAAAAAAAAAAAAATTAAATAAAACGCAAAAATTCGAGAAAATTCAGAATTTTCCCATTGAAAAGAATTGATTTTTGTTATGCTTTATAAAAAATTAAAGCCGCTTAAAATTAATTAAATCTCGCAAATGAAAAATAATAAAAATTATTATATAAATAAATTTTTTATTTTTTTTCTTAAACAGGTCTGAGATAAGAGTCTGGTCAAGAGTAACACATAGAGTGACACCCCGGTATTTTAGGCCCATATACATAAAATTAAGAGATTTGCATTATTTATTGCCTGATACGAGTTGATTGAAAAATTTCGGCACTTAATTAAGAAAGGGCGGGCCCGAGCCACCTCGAGGGGGGTCCAGGGGGGCAGTCATATATTTCATCAGACGCCTTATACTGCCCTATTAGTCGGGGTGGGGGGAGGGGGGAAAATAATCCTAAACCCCCCCCACCAAAAATTTCTGGCTACGCCCCTGATGTGAATGATGCTTTTTGTTAAACATTTTGCTCTTAAAATTGCTTGAAGCCCACTTTACCCCTGTACTTCATACGAAATATAGGAGAAATGGTTGCCATTTTAACAAGATATAATTTTTCTATGCTTATAAATTTTACAACTTGAATTTTAATATATCGGCGGAAACTAAATATATGTCGACACAAAAAATCTGACGTGGCAAGCACAGAACACAACTTTCGATTTACCAAAGGTAAGAGAAAGTTGTGTGCTGTGCGACCAGTCACACCAGATTTTTTTCCTCTTCCTCATTAATTATATTTTTTCATTATCTTTTGTAAATATTTGTCATTTTGATGTGGAATTATTGTTTAGGTTGATATCGATATTGAAAGCAAAAAAATCTTCAAATCTTGTGACTAGCCTCTATAACTAAGAAGGAAAAAGGTA
The DNA here is from genome assembly GCA_023213315.1 of Euborellia annulipes. Classification (NCBI taxonomy): domain Eukaryota; kingdom Metazoa; phylum Arthropoda; class Insecta; order Dermaptera; family Anisolabididae; genus Euborellia; species Euborellia annulipes. The sequence continues at coordinate 5,029 of JAKCPI010021878.1, read as the reverse complement.
TTAATTATTTTTTGGCTATAAATACGATACGGTTTTATGGTTCAATTAAAAGCAAACAAAAAAAATCAAATAAATAAAGGATCCGTTCGGCATTGGAGGCTGATTTATCAGAGAAGGGTAGTCAGGGCTGTTAGTTAAGCAACCACCTTGCCCCTGAGGGTGATTGCTGGCTGTTGCTGTTGGGGGTCTCTCTCTCTCTCTCTCTCTTCCTTAACGTGGCGTGCAGCTGCCGTAGCACGCGTCTCGTCTCGTTTAGGAGATGCGGTCGTTACTTGGATTAAATCGACTCAACGCCACCAGCTGCAATCTCGGACATTACAAAAATAATAAATACACATAGGTGGAAATAAATTTAACTACAATTGTCTATAATATTATTTAACATTATTTAGCCAGACAAGTATTGTAGAAAAAGAGCAAAAGGGCGGAGGAATCCAGGAGAGAATATTTTCGGGAGCAAAATGACATTTCGGTTCTAGTTTGGGGCATAATTTTTTTTTTTTTAAACACACGTAATAGAAAAAAATGAGGTGTCTCAAAAAAAGATGATTATTTTCCTTATGTAACAGTTACATACATGAGTAGTGAAATATTTTGTTACTCTCTGAACTCTATTTGTCTTAGGTCATATAACAACAAATCCTTTAAATAACACACTCTTGCATAAATATTTTTTTATCTCCTGAAGAAGATCCCAATATAGGACCGAAAAGTCGACTTACAACTGTTAGAAAAAAAATATTTCTCCATTTAAATACTTTACAGATTTTCATTTTCTTTTTCAATGTTTAGAAAATTTTACAACGGAAGTTTTTTTTTTTTTTTTAACTTATTTTGGTGCCTGGAAATCAGTGGCGGATCCAGAGGTTTTTCATGGGGAGGAGGGTAATCTGGTGTGACTGGTCGCACTGCACACAATTTTTTCTTTTTAATAAAAATAAAATTTTTTTCCCAAAAAAATATTTTTCTCAAATCTCGGAGAAGGGGGGGGGGGTAATTACCCACTTAATCAACCCCCTTGTATCCGTCTTTGCTGGAAATAAAATAATTCTAAAAATTTAATTCTCTTTTCACTCATTAATGTCAGATCTGAAAAGTTGTAGTTATTCTGAAGGGTAACTTTCATAGGAACAATACTGAGGTGGGTTTCCGTGTTCTTCCTCAAATATATTTGGATCATTTTTTGCTATGAAGTGGATTTGAACTCGAGTTTTCTTCAACTCATGATTATTAGCTTAACACCTTTACCCCCTCGGCTAATCGCTATTTAATTATTATATTATTTCAATTATTTTATTGCCCTCGCGCTTGGTGTAGTTGGTAGCGCACCTGCCTTGTATACCAAGGGTCGCGGTTCGAATCTCAGGCAGTCCGATGATTTTAATTAAGCCATTTAGATACCAAATGGCTTAAATAAGAATGCCTGGACCCCCAATAGATAATTACTAAAATACTGGGTATCTTAAAAAGTCTTATATGGCCTAATTTGCCCAAAAGACTATGTGTGAGTGTGAATGGGAAAAGTGTGTGTTTTTTTAATAAAAAAAAAAAAATTATTCTATTGTAAATAAAACACAATAACTTTTTAAATTAGATTATAAAATTGTCAATTATATGGATAGAGATTTATCAATAACGGATATCGTAAAAAGTCTTATATGGCCTGAGTTGCCGAAAAGACTGTGTGAATGTGTGTGTGAGTGTGAGTGTGAATGAGAAAAAAGTGTGAGGGTTTTTTTTTTTTCACATTGTTTAAAATCAAAAACCAATTTTTTTAGATTATAAAATTTGTATTCATTGCTGAGCTCATCTACCACTTGCTCTTGTGACGATTTGCAACAATCAAAATAGTTGCCATGGTAACAAAATATAAATATTCTCTCATATTTATAAATTTTACATCTTGAAATTCGAATGTACCGTACTGTTGGAACTAGTCTAATCATATCTCGACACAAAAAATCTGTTGCAATTAGTCACACCAGATTTTTTTTTTAGGAAAAAATCCATTTAATCTAATGATAATAATGATCGTCTAAATATCCATCGCATTATTATTATTAAGTAATTACACGAAATGAATAGGGCTGTTTATCATTCTCGATTTATTCGTTAGATTTGCAGATTCGTTTCGGTGTTCGTCATCAAGTATATCGCTGCCTGCCTGGGTAGGGGTGGGGGGTTAGTACAGTCAAATCACTCATTCGAATCGGCACGAGCGAGGAGCGCAATAGGCAAAGCAAGCAGCAGCAAGCCTAGGCCCTATTGTCACCCAAAGTGGAGGGGGGGGGGTTCAATAAGCACGCATTGACATCTAACACATACACAGAAATACAGACGCCCTATTGTGCCTTCTGAGGGAGTTTTCTCTCCCTATACACCAACTAACCACCCTCTCTTTCTGCATCACACATTTATATATATAAATCCATACTGGTGGAGAATACAACACAAAAAAATAAATAAATAATACTTTTCAAGGTTTGATTGGGATTTCACGCCGGTCGGTTTCTCTGATTAAAGGTAGCCTAAGCATGCCTTTGCCATTCTAATTGATTTGTGACGTTAATAGCTACGCTACGTGAGCCAAAGAGAGGAAAAAGATTATAATATCTATTTGCAAACGTTTTCAAATATTCGTCACGCCCCCCCTATATTTGTTAAAATTAGAAAAATTTTTAATGCTTTTTTAAAAGTATTTTATTTTAATATGAGGATGTGGCATAAGGGCAGCCAAGGTGAAAAATAAAATAAAATTTTTATTTTTAATTTTTTTGTCGACGTTTCGAGTGCCAATCGCACTCTTCATCAGGACAAAATTGATGTCAAATTGTCGGGTCCGTTGCCCTCCCCCCCTGGCTTGTCCTAAAAAAAAAAAAAAAAAAAACAAATATATATTTTTCCCATTGGGAATTTTTTTTAACGCCCCGATCCACCACATTAATTTAATTTTTTTTTTTATTTAAATAAATAATTAATATCATCTATGTATATATTTAATTGTAAACCCCTCTCCCTCTCGCTCTAACGAGGGGTTGCCCCCCGCCCCCTAACAAGATGTGTGGCTTACGCCCATGGGCGCGAAAAATATTGGCTCCAAGATCAATTTTCCAAATGATTGCTAGTTTTATTAAATAATAATAATCTAGTAAATATTATTGAAAACCCCTCCCCCCCCCCCCCCCTCTCGCTCTAGAGGAGAGGTTTACCCCCCTAACAAGATGTCTGGCTACGCCCATGGGCGCGAATATTGGCCACCAAGATCAATTTTCCAAATGATTGCTAGTTTTATAAATAAAATAATAAAATTTAGAAGATTCTGGGACGGAGGTTTTCCTTAATTAAAAAATATGAATAAATAAAAAAAATATTTTTATATAAATTTATATTTTTTAGTATTAAGAATTTTTGTTTTTGTATTATTTTATTAAATGGGTGGGGGAGGGGGCGGCATACGATTAAATATTTTTAAGGGAGGCGTTGCAACATAAAAATTATACTAGGTGTAAAACCCAAAGGCTGATCCAGGGAGGTTTTAATTTATTTCTGACCAGACGCGAAGCTCGCCGAAGGCGATAGCATTGTTAATTATTTTATTTATTTAGGATTGGATTAAGGGGTTGAAAAATTGAAAAAAAAATGTTTTTTAAATATATTTTAGCTAAATCGATGTCAAATAAATAGAAAACATTCAAAAAATAGCATTGATTATTATTTTGATTAGGGGGGGGATGAAGGGGTTGATTTTTTGAGAAGGGTTGATTATTTAAGAAAGGCCTTGGAATATTCCAAATCACTTGTTGACATTCTTTTCCAGTTATAAATATAGTTAGATTAGAGAAACAGGTATTTTTTCACTTTTAATAAAAAGGGAATTGTTATTTTCATCTCTATTTATTCCTTTACAGAGAGAGAGTCGAGTTTCTCGTTCAGTCGAGTCAAGTGCGTTGCCGGGATGCAGGCGCTGCTCTTTTTTTGTGTTTAAAGTGATTAAAAGTGAATAATTAATATAGTGTAACCCACCCTGGCCACCCCGTCAGCCAGCACACCCTCTTGAGCGTCTTATTGAAGGTAATTATTATGCATTTTATCGTTGAAAAAAAAATGATAGAAACAAAATAATTTGACTGCGAAAAACGATTCGTTTGAATATGAAATTAAATATTTTGTATTTCACTAAGGGTAGAGGGTGAATATAAGCTGTTGAAAGGGGGAGGGGGAGTGGAGGTGTCATTGAAAAAAAAAATAGTTTTTGTATTTTTTTTCTTTTTTCTTTAACAGTCACACTTTTTTTTCTCATTCACACTCACACTCACAAACACATTCACACAGTCTTTTCGTTATACCAGCGTTTTAATATAAATAAGAATAAATAAAAAAAATATTTTTATATAAATATATAATTTTTTAGCATTAAAAATTTTTGTTTTTGTATTATTTTATAAAATGGGGGGTGGGGGGAGAGGCGTCATAAGATTAAATATTTTTAAGGGAGGCGTGGTGACATAAAGTTTGGAAACCACTGCTCTATAGTATCTTTCCATCACTAAGATGCAACCTATTCTGAAAATATTAGCCTTTCGAAAACTCTTGCCCATTTTTGTCGTCAGCTCTCCGTTGATAATATTTGATTGAGAGTATTTGGTTGTGTCCCAGCCCACAATTCAAATTAAAATAAAAAAATCTTTTTTTATCATATAGAGATTTTATTTATTACAATTTCAATGTACAAAATGAGAGAAGGAAAAATATATTTTTATAATAAAAATGACTAGCTTATTATAAGTATTATTACAATAAATATATTTGTTGTAACTCATTTATATTCTTTGGAGAAAAATATTTTATATAAAAATAGTTTAATTTACCTTTGAAATACAATATATCATATAATTACAGTATATGGTACATGAAAAACATATTAAGGTAGGAAGGAATCGCACTAGAAAATAAACAAGTGATCGAAGATTTTCCAAGTCACGAAATATTGAAAGCAATCGTAATTTCAAGAATAATATTTAAATGAAGC